>JAXCGZ010013961.1:10000-43037 GCA_037179515.1 Halocaridina rubra | reverse complement strand
TATATATATATATATATATATATATATATATATATAATATATATATATATATATATATATATATATATATATATATATATATATATATATATATATATATATATATATATATATATATATATATATATATATATATATATATATATATATATATATATATATATATATATATATATATATATATATATATATATATATATATATATATATATATATATATATATATATATATATATATATATATATATATATATATATATATATATATATATATATATATATATATATATATATATATATATATATATATATATATATATATATATATATATATATATATATATATATATATATATATATATATATATATATATATATATATATATATATATATATATATATATATATATATATATATATATATATATATATATATATATATATATATATATATATATATATATATATATATATATATATATATATATATATATATATATATATATATATATATATATATATATATATATATATATATATATATATATATATATATATATATATATATATATATATATATATATATATATATATATATATATATATATATATATATATATATATATATATATATATATATATATATATATATATATATATATATATATATATATATATATATATATATATATATATATATATATATATATATATATATATATATATATATATATATATATATATATATATATATATATATATATATATATATATATATATATATATATATATATATATATATATATATATATATATATATATATATATATATATATATATATATATATATATATATATATATATATATATATATATATATATATATATATATATATATATATATATATATATATATATATATATATATATATATATATATATATATATATATATATATATATATAGATATATATATATATATATATATATATATATATATATATATATATATATATATATATATATATATATATATATATATATATATATATATATATATATATATATATATATATATATATAATATATATATATATATATATATATATATATATATATATATATATATATATATATATATATATATATATATATATATATATATATATATATATATATATATATATATATATATATATATATATATATATATATATATATATATATATATATATATATATATATTATATATATATATATATATATATATATATATATATATATATATATATATATATATATATATATATATATATATATATATATATATATATATATATATATATATATATATATATATATATATATATATATATATATATATATATATATATATATATATATATATATATATATATATATATATATATATATATATATATATATATATATATATATATATATATATATATATATATATATATATATATATATATATATATATATATATATATATATATATATATATATATATATATATATATATATATATATATATATATATATATATATATATATATATATATATATATATATATATATATATATATATATATATATATATATATATATATATATATATATATATATATATATATATATATATATATATATATATATATATATATATATATATATATATATATATATATATATATATATATATATATATATATATATATATATATATATATATATATATATATATATATATATATATATATATATATATATATATATATATATATATATATATATATATATATATATATATATATATATATATATATATATATATATATATATATATATATATATATATATATATATATATATATATATATATATATATATATATATATATATATATATATATATATATATATATATATATATATCTATATATATATATATATCTATATATATATATATATATATATATATATATATATATATATATATATATATATATATATATATATATATATATATATATATATATATATATATATATATATATATATATATATATATATATATATATATATATCTATATATCTATATATCTATATATATATATATATATATATATATATATATATATATATATATATATATATATATATATATATATATATATATATATATATATATATATATATATATATATATATATATATATATATATATATATATCCAAGCAAGCACATTACATATGTGAAAACATGAATCATTTTTTACCCCGACCGGGAATCGAACCTAATACTTATAATTACTAAGTCAGGGCGCTATCAACTACACACCACAGAAGGTTTAAAAGGAATCCAACCTTATAGCTTATATCTGCTATACTTAGTAATGAACGCATTCTCTCTGAATGCCACTATTTTCATATTACAGATTCTCCAACCTCACTCGTGGGTTCATTTTAGCATTTAATTCAATTCCCAATCTCATTCGGGTCTTACAATAACCAAGCAAGCACATAACATATGTGAAAACATCAATTATTTTTTACCCCGACCTTCTAAGTATATCTTAGTATAGCAGATATAAGCTATAAGGATGGATTCCTTTTAAACCTTCTGTGGTGTGTAGTTGGTAGCGCCTTGACTTAGTACTTAGTAATTATAAGTCCTAGGTTCGAGTCCCGGTCGGGGTAAAAAATTATTCATTTTTTCACATATGTAATGTGCTTGCTTGGTTATTGTAAGACCCGAATGTGATTGGGAATTGTATTAAATGCTAAAATGAAGCCAAGAGTGAGGTTGGGGAATCTGTAATATGAACATAGTGGCATTCAGATAGAATGCATTCATTCCTAAGTATAGCAGATATAAGCTATAAGGTTGGATTCCTTTTAAACCTTTTGTGGTGTGTAGTTGGTAGCGCCTTGACTTATTAATCATAAGTCCTAGGTTCGAGTCCCGGTCGGGGTAAAATATGATTCATGTTTTCACATATGTAATGTGCTTGCTTGGTTATTGTAAGACCAGAATGAGATTGTGAATTGAATTAAATGCTAAACTGAAGCCACGAGTGAGGTTGGGGAATCTGTAATATGAACATAGTGGCATTCAGAGAGAATGCGTTCATTCCTAAGTATAGCAGATATAAGCAATAAGGTTGGATTCCTTTTAAACCTTCTATGGTGTGTAGTTGGTAGCGCCTTGACTTAGTAATTATAAGTCCTAGGTTCGAGTCCCGGTCGGGGTAAAAAAAATAATCCATATATATATATATATATATATATATATATATATATATATATATATATATATATATATATATATATATATATATATTTATATATATATATATATATATATATATATATATATATATATATATATATATATTTATGTATATATATATATATATATATATATATATATATATATATATATATATATATATATATATATATATATATATATATATATATATATATATATATATATATATATATATATATATATATATATATATATATATATATATATATATATACATACATATATATATATATATATATATATATATATATATATATATATATATATATATATATATATATATATATATATATATATATATATATATATATATATATATATATATATATATATATATATATATATATATATATATATAGTGCGTGCCATTAAGACACCTCTGATGTCGCTTCCTTTCAACATATCTACAGAGATTCAATTTCTTCATATTACATTACTGAATTCTTGGGTAGACACCAAATAACTGTAAGACCTAATCACTGGTTGGTGAGGACATATATTTGTAAAAAGACATTTTTTCACTCGTGAAAGCGGAGTTTCCCAAACATTGTCTTTTCCAGAACAGTTCTTTTTATCAGTGTTTATTTAACTGCCTGATGTTGAAGGATTGTAGCCTTCGAAAACTAGCATACCTTGTCTTCGAGGAAGTTATGCTGAATACACCTCGGAAGAGAATATTTGTCTAGATGGGAGATGTATCTCTCTTTACTCTCTTCAACCCGAATATCTAAAGTATAGTGTGTCATCAAGAATTGTGTAAGCTTTGCAGTCGTCTCTTATAAAAAGAACGGTTCTGGAAACAGACAAAGTTGTGAAGCTCCGCTTACAAGGGTGGGAAAATATCTTTTTCCACCTATAAATCTTCAACAACCAGTGTTTAAGTCTTAAGTTTCTTCGGTGTCCTTCCGAATAAACGAGTAATGTAATGTGAAGAAAGGGATTCTATGTTGTAGGGAAGGGACATCAGAGATAACTGCGAAATTTACACAATTCTTGATGACAGACTATGCTTTAGATATACGGGCTGAAGAGGGTAAAGAGAGAATCATCTCCCATCGAGGAAAATATTCTTCTACAAAAGTGTCTTCTACATAAATTCCTCGAAGACCAGGCAGTTAAATAAACACTAATGAAATGAAACGTTCTGGAAATAAATTATGTTTTGGGAAGCTTTGCTTCCATTGGTGGAAAAATATCTTTTTCCAAATATAAGTCCTCAACAACCAGTGTTTAAGTCTTAAAATTTCTCGATGTATGTCCAAAGAATCCAGTAATGTAATGTGAGGAAAGGGAATCTCTGTAGATATGTTGCAAGGAAGGGACCTCAGAGATAACTGCAAAATTTACACAAGTATTGATTGCACAATGTGGTTTACATATTCATGTTGAAGAGGATAAAGAAAGAAACATCTAATATCGAGGCAAGTATTCTTCTCCCAAAGTGCCTTTAACATAATTTCCTCGAAGACCAGGTATGCAAGCTTTCGAAGGCTACAAGCCTTCCTCGTCAGCCAGTTAAATAAATACTATTGAATCGAATCTTTCTGGAAAAAGACGATGTTGGGGAACCTCCGCTTCTACGGGTGGAAATATATCTTTTTCCAGATATAAGTCCTCAACAACCAGTGTTTAAGTCTTTAAGTTCCTCGGTGTTCGTCCGATGAATCCAGTAATGTAATGTGATGAAAGGGATTATCTGTAGATATGTTGTAAATAAGTGACATCAGAGATGACTGTAAAATTGACATATGTCTTGGTGGCACAGTATGCTTTGCATATCCGGCTTGAATAGGGTAAAGAAAGAAGCATTTCCCATCGAGGCAAATATTCTTCTCCCAAAGTGTCTTCAATATAAGTTCCTCGAAGACCAGGTATGCAAGCTCTCGGAGGCTTCAAACCTTCATCATCAGGCAGTTAAATAAACACTGATGAAAAGAACCGATCTGGAAAAAGATGATGTTTAGCAAGCTCCACATCCACGGGTGGAAGAATAACTCTTTCCAGATATAAGTCCTCAACAACCAGTGTTTAAGTCTTAAAGTCCCTCGGTGTATGTCCGAAGAATCCAGTAACGTAATGTGAGGAAAGGGAATAATTGTAGATATGTTGCAAGAAAGGGACATCTGAGATGACTGCCAAAATTACACAAGTTCTGATGGTATACTGTCCTTAGGTATCAGGGTTGAAGAGGATAAAGAGAGAAACATCTCCCATCGAGGTTGAAATTCTTCTCCATAATTGTCTTCAACATAAGCCCCTCAATGAACAGGTATGCAAGCTTTCGAAAGCTTCAAGCCTTCATTGTCAGGCAGTTAAATATACACTGATGAAAAGAACCGCTCTGAAAAATGACGATGTTTGGGAAGCTCCACTTCCATGGGTGGAAAAATATCTTTTTCTATATATAAATCCTCAGCAACCAGTCTTTAAATCTTAATGCTCCTCAGTGTCCATCCGAAGAATCCAGTAATGTAATGTCATGAAAGGGAATCTCTGTAGATATGTTGTATGGAAGGGACATCAGAGATGATTGGAAATATACACAAGTCTTGATGGCACACTATGCTTTAGATATCCGGGTTGAAGAGAGGGAAAGAGAGATACATATACCATCAAGGAAAATATTCTTCTCCCAAAGAGTTTTCAACATAAGTTCCTCGAAAACCAAGTATGCAAGCTTTTGAAGTCTTCAATTTTGATGAAAGTGCCATTTTGGAATAAGACAATGTTTGGAATGCTCGGTTTCCAAGGGTGGAAAAATATCTTTTTCCAGATATAAGTCCTCAACAACCCGTATTTAAGTGTTGAAGTTCCTTGGTGTTCGTCCGCAGAGTTCAATATTGTAATGTAAGGAAAGGGAATCTCTGTAAATATGCTGTTAGGAAGGGACCTCAGAGAAGACTGCAAAATTTACACAAGTCTTGAAGACACATTATGTTTTAGATATCCGGGTTTAAGAGGGCAAAGAGAGAAACATCTTCCATCGAGGTAAAAATTCTTCTAGCGAAGTGTCTTCTAAATAATTTCCTTTAGACCAGGTATGCAAGCTTTCTAAGGCTACAAACCTTCACCATCAGGCAGTTAAATACACACTGATGAAAAGAACTGTTCTGGAAAAGACGATGTTTGGAAAGCTACGCTTCCACCGGTGGAAAAACATCTTTTTCTAGATATAAGTCCTAAGCAACCAGTGTTTAAGTCTTAAAGTTCCTCGGTCTTTGTCTGAAGAATCCAGTAATGTAATGTAAGGAAAGGGATTTCTGTAGATAAGTTGTAAGGAAGGGATATTAGAGATGATTGGATATTTACACAAATCTTGATGGCACACTATGCTTTAGATATCCGGGTTGAAGAGGTTGAAGAGAAAAACATATACCATGAAGGCAAATATTCTTCTTCCGAAGTGATTTCAACATAAGTTCCTCGAAGACCAGGTATGCAAGCTTTCGAAGGCTACAAGCCTTCATTGTCTGTCAATTAAGTAAACACTGATGAAAGAGCCGTTTTTGAAAAAGACACTGTTTGGGAAGCTTCACTTCCATTGCTAGAAAAATATCTTTTTCCAGATATAAGTCCCCAGCAACCAGTGTTTAAGTCTTAAAGTTCCTGTGTGTCCATCCGAAGAATCCAGTAATGTAATGTGAAGAAAGGGATTATCTGTAGATATGTTGTATGGAAGGGACATCAGGGATGATTGCAAAATTTACACAAGTCTTGATGGCACAATATGCTTTAGATATCCGGGGTGAAGAGGTTACAGAGAGAAACATCTCACATCGAGCCAAATATTCTTTTCCCGAAGTGTCTTCAACATAAGTTCTTGAAGACAAGTTATGCAATCTTTCGAAGGCTTCACGCCTTCTTCGTCAGATAGTTAAATAAACACTAATGAAAAGAACCGTTCTGGAAAATGACGATGTTTGGGAGGCTCCGCTTTCACCGGTGGAAAAATATCTATTTCAAGATATAAGTCCTCAGCAACTAGTCTTTAAGTCTTAAAGTTCCTCAGTGTCCGTCCGAAGAATCCAGTAATGTAATGTGACGAAAGGAAATCTCTGTAGATATGTTTTAAGGAAGGGACATTAGAGATGACTGTAAAATTTACACGAGTCTTGTTGGCACACTATGCCTTAGATATCCGGGTGGAAAAGAGTAAAGAGAGAAACATCTCCCAACTAGGCAAATAATCCTCGCCCGAAGTGTCTTCAACAAAATTTCCTCGAAGACCAGGTATGCAAGCTTTCAAAGGCTATAAACCTTCATCATAAGGCAATTAAATAATTACTGATGAAAGAGCTGTTAATGTGGAAAAAGGACGATGTTTGGAATGCTTCGCATCCACGGGTGGAAAATTACCTTTTTCCAGATATATAAGTCCTCAACAACTAGTCTTTAAGTCTTTAAGTTCTTCGGGGTGTCCGTCCGTCCGTCCGTATAATCCAATAATGTAATGAGAGGAAAGGGAATCTCTGTAGATATGTTGTTAGGAAGGAATATCAGAGGTTTAAAGGTTTAAAGGTTTAAAAGGTTTAAAGGCTTAAAGGTTTAAAGGTTTAAAGGTTTATTTTAAGCTCTAACGACCCCTTTCGGAGTATGAGAGTACATACAGCGACATTAGATTACAAAAAAAATTAAAGAAAATGTAAAGCTGGCGATAACAAGAACAAAATAGTTTCATTTTATGCACTGCATAATTGCAGTTAAGAGACAGGTTAATACTTATATGCTAAAGACAAATATTTGTATTTACAAAAAAAAAAAAAAAATAGAAGAAAAAATACATTTACATTCTTTGTATAC
Organism: Halocaridina rubra; assembly: GCA_037179515.1. Lineage (NCBI taxonomy): Eukaryota > Metazoa > Arthropoda > Malacostraca > Decapoda > Atyidae > Halocaridina > Halocaridina rubra. The sequence goes on along the minus strand of JAXCGZ010013961.1, from coordinate 34,881 downwards.
ATGAATAATTATACATATATAATTTGGCATATACTGTAACTTAATTATACATTTGGTTGCAAATGAGATCCATACAGACTAGTAACAAAATTCAAGAGTAATGTAAATCAGAACTGAGCCATAAAAATTCTAGTAAATTTGGCGAGATTGCACATTTGCTTCCTACTTTCTACATTGAATAACTGTTCGAACTTAAACCTATTTGGCCTTGTAAAATAGTACCTTTTTATATACAGCTCCCTTAGACTACTAAAAGCTGGACATATCAGGATGTAGTGATACTCGTCTCCTTCTTCCTGGTTATCACACATTGTACAAAACATAGGACCCTGTGTATCTGAGTATCGATTATTGGCAATGGGAAGTTTATAATTACCACATCTAAATCTGGTGAGGTTCACCCTATCGAGAAAGTCTAAATCAAGCAGATATTTACTTATACCTAGTTCTTTTTTAAACATTTTATAATTTGTACATAACCTATTTTCATTAATTTCACCTATTAAATTTTGTTTATCAATATCACTGAGCCTAAGGGCAATACATTTTTTGACCCAGATTTGGTTGAAAGAATCTGGATTAATCCAAATGTTAGAGAGACCACATTTGTCAAGGCTACTTTTTATTTTAACTATCCACCTGGACTTAAATTCGTTGTTGTCATGCAGTTTACGTAATAGTGAGTACATAGTGTGAGATAGCTTATGTTGTTTACCCTGGCATATCCTCAACCAGAAGTCCACCATTCTCCTCTCGACCTTGCTAGTCAAGCCAAATTGACCCAGTTCACCATAAGCCATACAGTTTGCTGAATTTTTCTTTAAGTGGAGAAGACCTTTTAAAAATTTTCTATGAAATACATCAATTTGATCTAGTTTGTGGAATCCCCATACTTCACTGTCATAAAGGAGAGCTGGAGTGACCAGCTGATTAAAGAGTTCACACTGGATATCTACTGGCAATGCTAACCTTCTGGCTTTAGTCAGAGGTGATTGCAAAATTTACACAAGTCTTAATGGCACACTATGCTTTAGATAACCCGGTTTAAAAGGGTAAAGAGAGGAATATCTACAATCGAGGCAAATATTCTTCTCCCAAAGTGTTTTCTACATAAGTTCCTCAAAGACCAGTTAGGCAATCTTTTGAAGGCTTAAAGCCTTCTCGTCAGACAGTTAAATAAACCCTGATGAAAAGAACCGTTCTGGAAAAAAACAATGTTTGGGAAGATCTGCTTACATGGGTGGTAAAATATCTTTTTCCAGATATAAGTCCTCAGCAACAAGTGTTTAAGTATTAACGTTCCTCAGTGTCCGTTCGAAGAATCCAGGAATGAAATGTGATGAAAGGAAATCTCTGTAGATATGTTGTAAGGAAGGGACATTAGAGATGACTGTAAAATTTACATGAGTCTAGTTGGCACACTATGCCTTAGATATCCGGGTGGAAAAGGGTAAAGAGAGAAACATCTCCCAACAAGGCCAATATTCCTCTCCCGAAGTGTTTTCAACATAATTTCCTCGAAGACCTGGTATGCAAGCTTTCGAAGACTATAAACCTTCATCGTCAGGCAATTAAATAAACACTGATGAAAGAGCCGTTTTGGAAAAAGACAATGTTTGGAATGCTCCGCATCCACGGGTGGAAAATTATCTTTTTCCAGATATAAGTCCTCAACAACCAGTCTTTAAGCCATTAACTTCTTCGGTGTCTGTCCGAAGAATCCAATAATGTAATGAGAGGAAAGGGAATCTCTGTGGATATATTGTAAGGAAGGGATATCAGAGGTGATTGCAAAATTTACACAAGTCTTGATGGCGCACTATGCTTTAGATAACCCGGTTTAAAAGGGTAAAGAGAGAAATACCTCCAATCGAGGCAAATATTCTTCTCCCAAGGTGTTTTCTACATAAGTTCCACAAAGACTAGGTATGCAAGCTTATGAAGGCTACAAGCCTTCATCATCAACCAGTTAAATAAACACTGATGAAAAGAACCGCTCTGGAAAAAGGCGATGTTTGGGAAGCTCTGCTTCCTAGGGTGGAAAAATATCTTTTTCCAGACATAAGTCCTTGACCACTAGTACTTAAGTTTTAAAGCTTCTTGGTGTCCGTCCGAAGAATCCTGTAAGGTAATGTGAAGAAAGGGAATCTCTGTAGATATGTTTTAAGGAAGGGACATTAGAGATGACTGCAAAAATTTACATAATTCTTGATGGCACTCTTTGCTTTATATATCCAGGTTGAAGAGGGTAAAGAGAGAAACATCTCCCATCGAGGTAAACATTCTTCTCCCAAAGTGTCTTCAGCCTAATATCCTCAAAGACAAGGTATGCAAGCTTTCAAAGGCTACAAGCCTTCATCGTTAGGCAGTTAAATAAACACTGATGAAAAGTAACATTCTGGAAAAAAACGATGTTTGGCAAGCTCAGCTTCCACGGGTGGAGAAATATTTTTTTCCAGAAATAAGTCCTAAACAACCAGTGTTTAAGTCTGAAAGTTCCTCGGTGTCCGTCCAAAGAATCCAGTAATGTGATGTGAAGAATGGGAATCCCTGTAAATATGTTGTAAGGAAGGGACATCAGAGAGGTTTGGAAATTTACACAAGTCTTGATGGCACAAGATGCTTTAGATATCCGGGTTGAAGACTGTAAAGAGAGAAACATATCCCAGCAAGGTAAATACTCTTCTTCAGCAGTATCTTCAACATAAGTTCCTCGAAGACCAGGTTTGCAAGCTTTTGTAGGATACAAACCTCCATCGTTAGGCAGTTGCATAAATACTGATGAAAAGAACCGTTCTAGAAAGAGACGATGTTTGGGAAGATCTGCTTACAGGGGTGGAAAAATATCTTTTTTCAGATATAAGTCCTCAAAAGTCAGTGTCTAAGTCTTAAAGTTCATCGGTGTCCATCCAAAGAATCCAGATATATAACGTGAAGAAAGGGAATCTCTATAGATATGGTGTAAGGAAGTGACATCAGTGATGGCTGGAAAATTTACACAAGCCTTGATGGCACACTATGCTTTCGATATCCGGGTTGAAGAGGGTAAAGAGAGAAACACAATTTTCATCGAAGCAAATAGTCCTCTTCCAAAGTGTTTTCAACATATGTTCCTCAAACACCAGATATGCAAGCTTTCGTGGGCTACAAGCCTTCATCATCAGGCAGTTAAATAAACACTGATGAAAAGAACTGTTCTGGAAAGAAACGATGTTTGGGATGCTTTGCTTCCACTTGTGGAAATGTATCTTTTTCCAGATATAAGTCCCCAGCAACCAGTGTCTAGGTCTTAAAGTTCATCTGTGTCTGTCCTAAGAATTCAATAATGCAATGTGAAGAAAGGGCAACTCAGTAGTTTTGTTGTAAAGAAGGAACGTTAGAGATTATTGGAAATTTGCACAAGTCTTGATGGCACACTATGCTTTAAAGATGTCCAGGTGTAAGAAGGTAAAGAGAAAAAACATATCGCATCGAGGCAAATGTTATTCTCCCGAAGTGTCTTCAACATAATTTTCTCGAAGACCAGGTATGCAAGCTTTCGAAGGCTACACACCTTCATCATCAGGCAGTTAAACAAACACAGATGAATATAACCGTTCTGGAAACAAACGATGTTTGGGAAGCTCAGCTTCCACGGTATGAAAACTATAATTTTCCTGATATAAACTATCAACAAATAGAGTTTAAGTCTTAAAGTTCCTCGGTGTCCATATGGAGAATCCAGTAAAGCATTGTGAGGAAAGGGAATTTGTGTAGATATTTTGTAAAGAATGGACATCAGAGATGACTGCAAAATATACACAAGTCTTGATGGCAAAGAATGCTTGAGATATCCAGGTTGAAGAGGGTAAAGAGAGAGACATTACACATCAAGGCAAATATTCTTCTGCTGAAGTGTCTTCATCATAAGTTCCTCAAAGAACCGGTAGGCAGGCTTTCAAAGGCCTTAAGCCTTCATCGTCCGGCCATTAAATAAACACTGATGAAAAATCCTTTCTGGAAAAAGATTTTGTTTGGAAAGCTGCGCTTTCAAGGGTGGAAAAATATATTTTTCCAGATAAAGGTCCTCAACATCCAGTGTTTAAATTATAAAGCCTTTTGGTGTCCGTCCGAAGAATCCAGTAATGTACTTTAAAGAAAGGGAATCTCTGTAGATATGTTGTAAGGAAAGGACATCAGACATGACTGCAAAATTTACACAAGTCTTCAATGCACACTTAACTTTGTGTAAATTTTGCAATTATCTATGATATCCCTTCTTTACAACATATCTACAGAGATTCTCTTTATTCACATTACATTACTGGTTTCTTTAGATGCACACAAAGGAACTTTAAGACTTAAACACTGGTTGTTGAGGACTTATATCTGGAAAAAGATATTTTTTCACCCGTGGAAGTTGAGCTTGCCAAACGTCGTCTTTTTCAAGACCGGTTCTTTTCATCAGTGCTTATTTAACTGCCTGACAATGAAGTCTTGTAGCCTTCGATAGCTTGCATAACTGGACTTCGAGGAACTTATGTTAAAAACATTTTGAGAGAAGAATATTTGGCTTGATGGGAGTTGTGTGCCATCAAGATTTATGTAAATTCTGCAGCCATCTCTGATGTCCCTTCCTTGCAATATATCTGCAGAGATTCCCTTTCCTCACATTATATTACTGGATCCTTCGGATGGACACCGAGGAACTTTAAGACTTAAACACTGGTTTTTGAGGACTTATATCTGTGGAAAGATATTTGTCCACCCATGGTAGTGGCGAGAAACATCGATCCCACATAAAAATGGGAAAAGATGTAGATGAAGAAGAAGAAAAAGAAGGTAGGGCAGTTTCCCAAACATCGTCTTTTTCCAGAAGGTTCTTTTCATCAGTGTTTATTTAACTGCCCAACGATGAAGGCTTGTAGCCTTCGAAAGCTTGCATACCTGGTTTTCGATGATCTTATGTTGAAGACACTATGATAGAAGAATATTTGCCTCGATGGGAGATGTTTCTGCCTTTAACCTCTTCAATCTGGATAGCTAAAGCATGGTGTGCCATCAAGACATGTGTATATTTTGCAGTCATCTTTGATGTCCCTTCTTTACAACATTTCTACAGAGATGCCATTCCTCTCATTATTTTACTGGATTCTTCGGATGGACACCGATGAACTTTAAGGCTTAAATACTGGTGGTTGAAACTTATATCTGTAAAAAGATATTTTTCCACCAATGTAAGCATAGCTTCCCAAACATCGTCTTTTTCCAAAATGGTTCTTTTCATCAGTGTTTACTATATTGCCTGACGATGGAGGCTTGTTGCCCTCGTAAGCTTGCATGCCAGGTCTACGAGGAACTTATGTTGAAGACACTTTGGGAGAAGAATATTTGCCTTGATGGGAGGTGTTTCTCTCTTTACCCTATTCAACCAGGATATAAAGCTTAGTGTGCCATCAAGAATTGTGTAAATTTTTAAATCATCTCTGTTGTGCATTCCTTACAACATATTTACAGAGATTAACTTTGTTTTCATTACATTACTGGATTCTTCGGAAGGATACCGAGGAACTTTAAGACGTAAACACTGGTTGTTGAGGACTTATATCTGGAAAAAGACACTTTTTCATCCGTGAAAGCATAGCATTCCAAATGTCATCTTTTTTCAAAACAGTTCTTTTCATCAGTGATTATTTAATTGCCTAAAAATGGAGGCTTGTAGCCTTCGAAAGCTTGCAAACCTGGTTTTCGAGGAACTTATATTGAAGACATTTCGGGAGAAGGATATATGCCTCGATGGGAAGTGCTTCTCTCTTTACCCTCTTCAACCCGGATATCTAAAGCATAGTATGTCATCAAGACTTGTGTAAATTTTGCAATTGTCTCTGATATCCCTTCATTATAACATATCTACAGAGATTCCCTCTCTTTTCATTGCATTACTGGATTCTTCGGACAAACACCAAGGAACTTTAAGACTTAAACACTGGATGCTAATTACCTATATTTGGAAAAAGATATTTCTCCAAAAGTGGAAGCGAAACTTCCCAGACATCGCCTTTTTCCAGAACGATTCTTTTCATCAGTGTTTATTTAACTACCTGATGATAAAGTCTTATATCCTTCAAAAGCTTGCATACCTGCTTCGAGGGACTCATGTAGAATACACTTTGGTAAAAAAATACTTATCTCGATGGAAGATTTTTCTCTCTTTACCCTCTTAAACCGGGATATCTAAAGCATAATGTGCCATCAAGACTTGTGTAAATTTTGCATTTATAGTTGATGTTCCTTCTTTAAGACATATCTACAGAGATTTCTTTTCCTCACATTACATTTTTGGATTACTCCGGATGGAAACCGAGTAACCTCAAGACTTAATCACTTGTTGTTGATGACTTATATCTGGAAAAATATATTTTTCCAACAGTGGAAGCGGAGCATTCCAATCATCGTGTTTTTTCAAAATGGCTCTTTCATCAGTATTTATTCAATTGCCTAACGATGAAGGTTTGCAGCTTTCGAAAGCTTTCATATCTAGTCTTCGAGGAATTTATGTTGAAGACACTTCGGGAGAGGAATATTTACCTTGATGGGAGATGTGTCTCTCTTTACCCTTTTCAACCCGGATATCTAAAGCATAGTGTGCCAACAAGACTTTTGTGTATTTTGCAGCCATCTCTGATGTCACTTTTTTACAACATATCTATAGAGATTCCCTTTCATCACATTATATTACTGGATTCTGCGGACACTCACTGAGGATCTTTAACAATTAAACTCTGGTTGCTGAGGACTTATATCTGGAAAAAAATATTTTTCTACCCATGGAAGTGAAGCTTCCCAAACATTATCTTTTTTCCAGAACGGTTCCTTTCATCAGTGTTTATTTAACTGCCTGATGATGAAGGCCTATAGCCTTTGAAAGCTTGCATACCTTTTCTTCGAGGAGCTTATGCTGAAGACACTTATGGAGAAGAATTTTTGCCTCGATGGGAGATGTTTCTCTCTTTACCCTCTTCAACCCGGATATCTAAAGCAGAGTGTGCCATCAAGAATTATGCAAATTATGCCGTCATCTCTGATGTTCCTTTCTTAAAACATATCCAAAGAGATTCCCTTTCCTCACATTTCATTACTGGATTCTTCAGAGAGACACCGAGGAACTTTAAGACGTAAACACTGGTTGTTGAGGACTTATATCTGGAAAAAGATATTTTTTCACCTGTGAAAGCGTAGCATTCCAAACGTCATCTTTTTCCAAAACGGTTCTTTTCAACAGTGATGATTTAATTGCCTAACAATGGAGGCTTGTAGACTTCGAAAGCTTGCATACCTGGTCTTCGAAGAATATATATTGAAGACACTTCGGTATAAGGATATATTCCTCGATGTCGATGGGATGCATTTCTCTCTTTACCCTCTTCAACTCGGATATCTAAAGAATAGTGTGTCATCAAGTCTTGTGTAAATTTTGCATTTATCTCTGATGTCCCTTCATTGTAACATATCTACAAAGATTCCCTCTCTTTTCATTACATTACTGGATTCTTTGGACAGACACCAAGGAACTTTAAGACTTAAACACTGGTTGGTAATTACCTATATCTGGAAAAATATATTTTTCCACAAGTGGAAGTGGAACTTCCCAGACATCGCCTTTTCCAGAATGGTTCTTTTCATAAGTGTTTATTTAACTACCTGACGATGAAGTCTTATAGCCTTCAAAAGCTTGCATACCTGGTCTTCGAGGGACTCATGTAGAAGACACTTTGGTAATAAAAATATTTGTCTTGATGGGAGATGTTTCTCTCTTTACCCTCTTAAACCGGGATATCTAAAGCATAATGTGCCATCAAGACTTGTGAAAATTTTGCATTTATATCCGATGTTCCTTTTTTAAAGCATATTTACAGAGATTCTCTTTCCTCACATTACATTATTGGATTACTTCGGATGAACACCAAGTAACTTTATGACTTAAACACTTGTTGTTGATGACTTATATCTGGAAATAGATATTTTTCCACCAGTGGAAGCAGAACATTCCAATCATCGTGTTTTTCCAAAACGGCTTTTTCATCAGTATTTATTCAATTGCCTGACGATGAAGGTTTGCAGCTTTCGAAAGCTTTCATACCTGGTCTTCGAGGAATTTATGTTGAAGATACTTCGGGAGAGGAATATTTACCTTGATGGGAGATGTGTCTCTCTTTACCCTCTTCAACCCGGATATCTAAAGCATAGTTTGCCAACAAGACTTTTGAATATTTTGCAGTCATCTCTGATGTCACTTTTTTACAACATATCTATACAGATTCCCTTTTATCACACTACATTACTGGATTCTTTGGTCAGACACCGAGGATCTTTAAGACTTAAACTCCGGTTACTGAGGACTTATATCTGGAAAAAGATTTTTTTCTACCCATGGAAGTGAAGCTTCCCAAACATTGTCTTTTTCCAGAACGGTTCCTTTCATCAGTGTTTATTTAACTGCCTGATGATGAAGGCTTATAGCCTTTGAATGCTTTCGTACCTGGTCTTCGAGGAGCTTTTGCTGAAGGCACTTATGGAGAAGAATTTTTACATAAGAACATAAGAATAGAGGACACTGCAACATGCCTACTGGCACACACGAGGCAGCTCCATTTTTGAATTGTATTTTCAGCATGTCTAACCTATTCTATTCTACTCTACTTATCTATTATGTTTTTCTTTTTATGATTTTTCTAATAAGCACTAACCTATGGGAGATGTTTCTCCCTTTACCCTCTTCAACCCGGATATCTAAAGCAGAGTGTGCCATCAAGAATTGTGTAAATTTTGCAGTCATCTCTGATGTTCCTTTCTTAAAACATATATAAAGAGATTCCCTTTACTCACATTTCATTACTGGATTCTTCAGACAGACACCGAGGAACTTTAAAACTTAAACACTGGTTGTTGAGGACTTATATCTGGAAAAAGACACTTTTTCACCCGTGAAAGCGTAGCATTCCAAACGTCATCTTTTTCCAAAACAGTTCTTTTCATCAGTGATGATTTAATTGCCTAACAATGGAGGTTTGCAGCTTTCGAAAGCTTTCATACCTAGTCTTCGAGGAATTTATATTGATGACACTTATGGAGAAGGATATATGTCTCGAGGGGAAGTGTTTCTCTCTTTACCCTCTTCAATCCAGATATCTAAAGCATAGTGTGTCATCAAGACTTGTGTAAATTTTGTAATTATCTCTGATGTCCCTTCATTATAATATATCTACAGAGATTCCCTCTCTTTTCATTACATTACTGGATTCTTCGGACAGACACCGAGGAACTTTAAGACTTAAACACTGTTTGGTAATTACCTATATCTGGAAAAAGATATTTTTCCACAAGTGGAAGTGGAACTTCCCAGACATCGCCTTTTTCCAGAACGGATCTTTTCATCAGTGTTTATTTAACTACCTGACGATGAACTCTTTTAGCCTTGAAAAGCTTGCATACCTGGTCTTTATGGGACTCATGTAGAATACACTTTGGTACAAATATATTTGTCTCGAAGGGAGATACTTCTCTCTTTACCCTCTTAAATCGGGATATCTAAAGCATAATATGCCATCAAGACTTGTGTAAATTTTGCAATTATATCCGATGTCCCTTCTTTAAAGCATATCTACAGAGATTCCCTTTCCTCACATTACATTATTGGATTACTTCGGATGGATACCGAATAACTTTTAGACTTAAACACATGTTGTTGAAGTCTTATATCTGGAAAAAAATATTTTTCCACCAGTGGAAGCGGAGCATTCCAATCATCGTGTTTTTCCAAAACGGTTCTTACATCAGTATTTATTCAATTGCCTGACGATGAAGGCTTGCAGCTTTCGAAAGCAGTCATACCTGGTCTTCGAGGAATTTATGTTGAAGACGCTTCGGGAGAAGAATATTTACCTTGATGGGAGAAGTGTCTCTCATTACCCTCTTCAACCCTGATATCTAAAGCATAGTGTGCCAACAAGACTTTTGTATATTTTGCAGTCATCTCTAATGTCACTTTTTTACAGCATATCTACAGAGATTCATTTTCATCACACTACAGTACTGGATTCCTCGGACAGACACCAAGGATCTTTAAGACTTAAACTCTGGTTGCTGAGGACTTACATCTGGAAAAATATATTTTTCAACCCATGGAAGCGAAACTTCCCAAACATTGTCTTTTTCCAGAACGGTTCTTTTCATCAGTGTTTATTTAACTGCCTGATGTTGAAGGCTTATAGCCTTTGAAAGCTGGCATACCTAGTCTTCGAGGAGCTTATGCTGAAGACACTTATGGAGAAGAATTTTTGCCTCGATGGGAGATGCTTATCTCTTTACCCTCTTCTACCCGGATATCTAACGCAGAGTGTGCCATCAATAATTGTGTAAATTTTGCAGTCATCTCTGATGTTCCTTTCTTAAAACATATATACAGAGATTTCCTTTACTCACATTTTATTACTGGATTCTTCAGAGAAACACCGAGGAACTTTAAAACTTAAACACTGGTTGTTGAGGACTTATATCTGGAAAAAGACACTTTTTCCCCCGTGAAAGCGTAGCATTCCAAACGTCATCTTTTTCCAAAACAGTTCTTTTCATCAGTGATGATTTAATTGCCTAACAATGGAGGCTTGTAGCCTTCGAAAGCTTGCATACCTGGTTTTCGAGAAACTTATATTGAAGACACTTTGGGAGAAGGATATATGCCTCTATGGAAAGTGTTTCTCTCTTTACTCTCTTCAACCCGGATATCTAAAGTATAGTGTCTCATCAAGACTTGTGTAAATTTTGCAATTATCTCTGATGTTCCTTCATTATAACATATGTCCAGAGATTCCCTCTCTTTTCATTACATTACTGGATTCTTCGGACAGACTCATAGGAACTTTAAGACTTAAACACTGGTTGCTAATTACCTATATCTGGAAAAAGATATTTTTCCACGAGTGGAAGCGGAACTTCCCAGAGATCGCCTTTTTCCAGAATGGTTCTTTTCATCAGTGTTTATTTAACTACCTGACTATGAAGTCTTAAAGCCTTCAAAAGCTTGCATACCTTGTCTTCGAGGAACTCATGTAGAAGACACTTTGGTAAAAAAAATATTTGTCTCTATGGGAGGTGTTTCTCTCTCTACCCTCTTAAACCGGGATATCTAAAGCATAATGTGCCACCAAGACTTGTGAAAATTTTGCAATTATATCCGATGTCCCTTCTTTAAAACATATCTACAGAGATGCTCTTTCCACACATTACATTATTGGATTACTTCGGATTAACAACGAGTAACTTTAAGACTTAATCACTTGTTGTTGATGACTTATATCTGGAAAAAGATATTTTTCCACCAGTGGAAGCGGAACATTCCAATCATCATGTTTTTCCAAAACGGCTCTTTCATCAGTATTTATTCAATTGCCTGACGATAAAGGTTTGCAGCTTTCGAAAGCTTTCATACCTGGTCTTCGAGGAATTTATATTGATATCACTTATGGAGAAGGATATATGTCTCGAGGGGAAGTGTTTTTCTCTTTACCCTCTTCAATCCGGATATCTAAAGCATAGTGTGTCATCAAGACTTGTGTAAATTTTGTAATTATCTCTGATGTCCCTTCATTATAATATATCTACAGAGATTCCCTCTCTTTTCATTACATTACTGGATTCTTCGGACAGACACCAAGGAACTTTAAGACTTAAACACTGTTTGGTAATTACCTATATCTGGAAAAAGATATTTTTCCACAAGTGGAAGTGGAACTTCTCAGACATCGCCTTTTTCCAGAAGGGATCTTTTCATCAGTGTTTATTTAACTACCTGACGATGAAGTCTTATAGCCTTGAAAAGCTTGCATACCTGGTCTTTATGGGACTCATGTAGAATACACTTTGGTACAAAAATATTTGTCTCGAAGGGAGATACTTCTCTCTTTACCCTCTTAAACCGGGATATCTAAAGCATAATATACCATCAAGACTTGCGTAAATTTTGCAATTATATCCGATGTCCCTTCTTTAAAGCATATCTACAGAGATTCCCTTTCCTCACATTACATTATTGGATTACTTCGGATGGACACCGAATAACTTTTAGACTTAAACACATGTTGTTGAAGTCTTATATCTGGAAAAAAATATTTTTCCACCCGTGAAAGCGGAGCATTCCAATCATCGTGTTTTTCCAAAATGGTTCTTTCATCAGTATTTATTAAATTGCCTGACGATGAAGGCTTGCAGCTTTCGAAAGCAGTCATACCTGGTCTTCGAGGAATTTATGTTGAAGACGCTTCGGGAGAGGAATATTTACCTTGATGGGAGAAGTGTCTCTCATTACCCTCTTCAACCCTGATATCTAAAGCATAGTGTGCCAACAAGACCTTTGTATATTTTGCAGTCATCTCTAATGTCACCTTTTTACAGCATATCTACAGAGATTCACTTTCATCACACTACAGTACTGGATTCCTCGGACAGACACCAAGGATCTTTAAGACTTAAAATCTGGTTGCTGAGGACTTACATCTGGAAAAATATATTTTTCAACCCATGGAAGCGAAGCTTCCCAAACATTGTCTTTTTCCAGAACGGTTCTTTTCATCAGTGTTTATTTAACTGCCTGATGTTGAAGGCTTATAGCCTTTGAAAGCTGGCATACCTAGTCTTCGAGGAGCTTATGCTGAAGACACTTATGGAGAAGAATTTTTGCCTCGATGGGAGATGCTTATCTCTTTACCCTCTTCAACCCGGATATCTAACGCAGAGTGTGCCATCAAGAATTGTGTAAACTTTGCAGTCATCTCTGATGTTCCTTTCTTAAAACATATATAAAGAGATTCCCTTTCCTCATATTTCATTACTGGATTCTTCAGAGGGACACCGAGGAACTTTAAGACTTAAACACCGGTCGTTGAAGACTTATATCTAAAAAAAGCTATTTTTCCACACATGGTAGTGGAGCATCCCAAACATCATCTTTTTCCAGACTGTTCTTTTCATCAGTGTTTATTGAACTGCTTAACGATGAAGGCTTGTGGCCTTCGAAAGCTTGCATACCTGGTTTTCTAGTATCTTATGTTGAAGACACTTCGATAAAAAAATATATGCCTCGATGGGAGATGTTTCTCTCTTTACCCTCTTCAATCTGCATATCTAAAGCATATTGTGCGATCAAGACTTGTGTATATTTTGCAGTCATCTCTAATGTTCCTTTCTTAAAACATATCTAAAGAGATTCCCTTTCCTCACATTTCATACTGGATTCTTCGGACGGACACCGAGGAACTTTTATACTTAAACACTGGTTGTTGAGAACTTATATCTGGAAAAAGATATTTTTCCACCAATTTAGGCAGAACTTCCCAAACATCATCTTTTTCCAGAATGGTTCTGTTCATCAGTGTTTGCTTAATTGGCTGACGATGGAGGATTGCAGCTTTCGAAGGCTTGCATACCAGGTCTTCGAGGAATTTATGTGGAAGACACTTTGGAAGAGGAATATTTACCTTGTTGGGAGATGTGTTTCTCTTTACCCTCTTCGACCCGGATATCTAAAGTATCATGAGCCAACAAGACTTGTGTAAAGTTTGCAGTCATATCTGATGTCCCTATCTTACAACATATATACAGATTCCCTTTCATCACATTACATTACTGGATTCTTCAGACGGACACCGAGGAACTATAAGACAAACTCTGGTTGCTGAGGACTTATATCTGGAAAAAGATATTTTTCAACCAATGGAAGCGGAGCTTTCCAAACATTGTCATTTTCTACAACAGTTCTTTTCACCATTGTTTATTTAACTGCCTTATGATGAAGGCTTATAGCCTTTGAAAGCTTGCATACCTGGTCTTCGAGGAGCTTATGTTGATGACACTTATGGAGAAGAATTTTTGCCTCGATGGGAGATGATTGTCTCTTTACCCTTTTCAACCCGGATATCTAAAGCAAAGGGTGCCATCAAGACTTGTGTACATTTTGTAGTCATCTCTGATGTTCCTTTCTTAAAACATATCTAAAGATATTCCCTTTCCTCACATTACATTACTGGATTCTTCAGACGGACACTTAGGAAGTTTATGATTTAAACACTGGTGGTTGAGGACTTATATCTGGAAAAAGCTATTTTTCCACCCATGGAAATTAAGCTTGCCAAATATCACATTTTTGAAGATCGGTTCTTTTCATCAGTGTTTATTTAACTGCCTGACAATGAAGGCTTGAAGCCTTCAAAAGCTTGCATTCCTTGTCTTCGAGGAACTTATATCGAAGACATTTCGGGAGAAGATATCTAAAGCATAGTGTGCCATCAAGACTTGTGAAAATTTTGCAATCATCTCTGTTGTCCCTTCCTTACAACATATCTACAGATAACCCCTTTCTTCACATTACATTACTGGATTCTTCGGACGGATACCGAGAATCTATGAGACTTAAATTCTGGTTGTTGAGGACTTTTATTTGGAAAAAAATATTTTTCCACCCGTTTAAGCGGATCTTCCCAAACATAGTCTCTTTCTAGAAAGGGTCTTTTCATCAGTGTTTATTTAACTGCCTGACGATGAAGGCTTGTAGCCTACTAAATCTTGCATACCTGGTATTCAAGGAACTTATGTTGAAGACGCTTCTGAAGAAGAATATTTACCTCGATGGGAGATGCTTCGCTTTTTACCCTCTTCAACCTGGATATCTAAAGCACACTGGCCATCAAGACTTGTGTAAATATCCAATCATCTCTGATGTCCCTTCCTTACAACATATTTACAGAGATTCCTATCCGTAGATTCCAATCCGTAAAAAAATAAAAATAAGGATTTTATTTAGCAGTTTATTTTCATATTAGGGTAGGGGAGGAATGAAATGAAAAATTAACTTTGGAAATTTGTTGCTTGGTCATGTTAGTACTTTCTATTTTGTAGAAAGGCCTATCTTTTTTTAATCACATTTGTTACATGTTGCCATAAGCCCACTGTTCATTATCAAGAGTCCAGATTTTGGCACTACATTTAAATAAGAGGTTCTTATGCGAATGGAACATGTTTGGAAAACGTAAGCAACTTTTGCTTGTTAGTACTTCACTTTAGCGAGAGATGACGACAACAAAACAAAACGAAACAAAAGTATTCGTCAAAAACAACTTTTGCATGGAGTCCTGTTCTATACTTGTTGTATTCTCAGGAGAGAAAGCAACAAGATGTTGGAGGAACCATCCAAATGTATCTCTGTGTTGCTTGCCTTTGTGTTTCTCTTCCAGCTCCTCTTTGTCCTTTACTTTCTGTGTATTCAGTGTCATTAATCATGAAAGGTTGTCACGTTTACTAGTCAGCAATTATGAAGCGCCTTGTTGTTTGTGGGACGCTTCAACGAGTTGTTACAGAGAACTACCACGGGAGGGCCCTATAATTGGAACCTGGCGACGACTGACTACTCGCTTGTTCTTATGCACTCTCTCTCTCTCTCTCTCTCTCTCTCCTCTCTCTCTCTCTCTCTCTCTCTCTCCTCCTCTCTCTCTCTCTCTCTCTCTCTCCCTTTGTTGTAACCTCAAATAATGACTGAAGAGACAGGTTTAAGTCTCCTTCTAACTTTCATCATTTAGACAACACACACAAACAATATCTTTTGATGTATTTTGATAGGTGGATTGCTTTTGCTGTGATTGTGTCTCCTTCTGTATCTTCATTTTACTCAATTCTTTCTCTTCTCTTTTTATCCATTCATATCCTCCTTATATTCTTTCACCCATTCATCCAACCTACTTAGCACTTATCTATCCATGACATGTTTATTTCATCCTATTATTTCTTTTCATGTGAGTTTTCTTCCATTGTTTTTCCCTTCCTGTCTTCTAACTAATAATTTTCTCATCTCTCCCTCCCTCTTTTCAATCATTTTCTCTTCCATTCATTGAGCCTTCATTCCATACATTTATCACACACTCTCATATATTTGGAGAAGCTGATGTGTGCATTTTAGACTAACTTGTGTGGTCATCTCATATTAATGAAATTTGAATGTATATATTTGTCGTCATCACAGAACTTTTCTTTTAAGATTTTAAGAATGTACCTAATATGTTCCTCTTGAAATCAAAGTTTTACTTAAAAGCTCATCTGTTTTTACAGAGAACATAAATAAGGGAAAAAAGAAATGCTCCCATAGGAAAAGCAATGCTTATATGCATCATGTGCCATCTGTTAAAAAGTGAAAAAAAAAATACTTTTTCGAAAGTTCATTAAACAAATTCCTGCCCAATATTTCCCGATGTTTTCTTAGATTAAGCACTTGATAATGAGAAATTAACGATGATCTCAGGCAACTGTGAATATGAAAAGTCAAAATGGCAGGAGAGACAATCTTAATAAGATTTTAAAACAGATGAGGAATCTCGAAGCTTTGTGTGGTCCAGAAAATATTGTAAGCATTCACCGACTTGCGTGAGAAATGATGAATAAGACCAAGGTCACCTTTTATTAGGAGGATATATGCAAAGAAATATAGATGAGGGTAAAGAGCAAAAAACTGTCAAGAATACAGGACAGTGTTCAGCCGACCTTACAGAACACAGGAAGATATGGAATGTATAAAAACTGTTTACAGGAAGCTATATGTTAAGATTAAGGTCACCTTTTATTGGAGGACATATGCAAAGAACTATAAAAGAGGGAAAAGAGCAAATTTACCAAGAATACAGAACAGCGGTCAACCAACCTTACAGAACACAGGAAGAGATGGAATATATAAAAACTGTTTACATGAAGCTGTATGTTAAGTATGGGAATAAATTAGTAAGATATTTTTTTTTTGCATGAGGGTTCATCCAAACAAAGGGAATAAAGTGATGGAGTAACTGGTAGGGTAGGAGAATTAAAAGACAGCCTAGACGACATTAATTCAGATGCTATAAAAATTACAGATACAGACTGAAAACATAGACAGTGCTACTGCTTTTCTAAGGGTTGCAACATAACGAAGGCTGAGAGAACTAATGGAGGGGTAGCATTACAAGTATGTGAAAGATTACTAGTTGAGGAAGTAAATAGTGCTGTAGGAAGTGATTTCAAAGTGTGTATTGTTTGTCATAATAATATGGGTTCAGAGGGCATTATATTTTCTGTAGTATATAACCCCTCTAGTAATCAACAAAGACAATAGGTGTATTAGGAAAGTAATATGAGTACACTAGAGGCGATAAATTTAGTTGAAAATCTTGCCTGTGAGTGAGAGTGTAGGATGTAAACTATTGGGGCTTTTGATAATAGTGATATATATTGGAATATTCTTCACCCATACACTGAAGAGGCTCCTTGGGGATAAAGGGAAACCACATTTTCCCCCATTTTCACCCTGCTTGGGTAAACCAAAAGGTAGGAGGGTGAGGATATTCTACAATAAGGCCCAACAGTCGCAGCTGGTTTACCCCAACCACTTCATCACATGGTATCTCCCCTCACACCTGTCCATCACAGTTCACTGGGCCAGCAGGTGCAAGGAATCCCTTTGACTCTTGTCACATATACACAATCTCCCTCCACTCATTCCTGTCTCTTGCACGCTCTCTTCCCTGCTCCACTCACATTCCACATGCTTCAGTGCCTCCTCCATGCCATCTATCCATCTTATTCTAGGTCTCCCTCTTGACCTAACAGCAATCATTTCTGCACTCCACACTCTCTTCGCTATTCGTTTATCACTCATCCTTTCCATGTGTCCAGATTAACTCAACACTCTCTGATCAAACATATCCGACAGTTTTCTTTCAATAACCATTCTCTGCCTGATCTCCTCATTTTTTACTCTATCTATTCTAAATACACCAATTATACTTCTCAAACATCTTATCTCCATTACATTCAACTTGTTCCTTACATCCTATTTTGCATTCTCAGTCTCTGCTCCATATAATGCTATTGGCATAATCACACCTTCATATATCCTTCTCTTTGCATTCATTTCCAAATATCTATTTTTCATCAAACTTTTCAACCCACCTAGACATTTACTTGATTCCTTCACTCTATGACTTACCTCTGCATTCACTCATTCACCTTTGATACATGCGATCCCAGATACTTAGATCTCTCAATTTCTTCTAGCAACTCCCCACATACTCCTACATTCAATCTGCCAACATTAATGCTCCTCATGCATCTCATGACTTTACTTTTACCAATATTCACTCGCAACTTCCTTCTTGCCCACCTCCTAACAAACTCATTCATCAAATGATTCATTTCATTGTTAGTATCAGCCACTAGTACAGTATCATCTGCAAATAGCAACTGATTCAATTTCCACAACCTTTCATTTTCACCCAGTAGTTCCAAACCTCTGTCTAATTTTCTTTCATTTACTTCCCTTACCACTCCATCCATATACACATTAAACAAATATGGAGACATTACACAACCTTGACATAACCCTAAATTCACCTCATACCAATCACTCAAACCATTCCCAGCTCCCACACATGCTCTACTATTAATGTAAAAACTCTTCTCCGCTTCCAGCAAAATTCCACTTATTCCATACAGTTGCTACCCACTCCACAACCCCTCTCTATCAACTCTACCGCATGCTTTCTCTAAGTCCATAAAAGTCTAAATTGTGTCCTTACCTTACTCCAAGAACTTTTTACACATCTGTCTCACCAAAAACACATGATCCACACATCCTCTTCCTCTCCTGAACCCACACTGTTTTTCCTCAATCAATCTCTTATTACCTTTCCTAATTCTCTCGATTAACACTCTTCCATATATACCTTACCAATTACACTCAATAAACTTATATCTCTAAAACCACTGCATTCATCCTTATATGTTTTCCCTATGAAAAGTGGATCTACACATGCACTCCTCCAATCAACTGGGACCCTCCATATTCTGAAGTATACATTCAACAACCTAGCCATTCATTCTACTAATGCCTCCTCACCTTTTGACAAGCATTCAAAATGACACCCATCTATCCCTGCTGCTTTACCTGCTTTCATTGCTCTCAATGCTAAATGTACCTCCTCTTTTGTTAATTCTCCATCATTCCCATCACCTAACACAAGCTTTCTTCATTCATTTAACACAGCCACAATCTCTGCCTCTCTATCATATTCCTCATATAGTAGTTCCTTGAAATATTCAGCCCATATCTCTCTCACCTTTATTTTATCTACTAGCAATTGCCCATCTGCACCTTTCACACTCTCCTCCCTACAAAACTCACCTTTCCTCAATCCTCTCACTTCATTTCAAAATATCTTTTTATTCCTTTCAAAATTCTCAGACAAGCATCTACTCTACCTTACATCTGCTTCTCTCTTTGCCTCCCTCATAACATATTAATGATTTGTCAACTACTCTAATGTATAACTACTTTGACCCATGTATACTTGTGAACATCCTTCTTTTTAAATATAGTATTAGCAATCAACATTTCCCTCCCAATCATTTTCTCTCCACTCTCATTCCTACCAGTTACTCCATACCTCCTAATTATACCATCCACTGGCTTATTCCCTATTCTATCATTCAAATATCCCAGTAAAACCACATTCACATTCATTTCCAAGTTCCACACACTCGCTCAATTTCAGCCAAAAATTTTCTATCTTCCTTACCACTTTCACTCCCAGGGCCATATTTGCTTACAAACACCCAAACCTTGCATCCAAGTCTCATTTTAGACACTATCATTCGAGCTGATACTTCCTTCCACTCCACCACACACTTATATATCTCTTCACTTACCAACAGAGCAACTCTCTCTATTCCTCTCCATCTCTTAACTCCAGACACCCTACCTACCACACTCCCAAATGCCAACTCAATATTCCTTTTTATCTTAAGTTTCTCTCAATGCAAGTACATTCATCTTTCTCTTCACAAACATACTCCCTATCACCGCCCTCTTACTTTACTTACACCACAACCACGCACATTCAGAGACCAAATTATAAGGGTTCTGGCTGGATCTCTCCTGCCAGAATATCCCCGCATTTCTTGGCCACTTGTAGGATGAAAAATACAGTCCCCCACTCCTAATATTAAAGAGAAAGCACTATTTAACCTTAAAAAATGCTACACCCACATAAACGCTATGAGATGAAAGGGATTAGATATGAAACTAAGCTAGAAATAATTGCAGATAAATGGCACAAAACTGCAAACATCTGAATTACAAGATGCTAACCAAAGACTTGTCCAGCCACATAATCATCTAAAAGAACAAGGAAATTACCTCGCTTTGATGGGTTTAATGCCTATAATGGAGTGTGCTAATTTGCTAAACTTTTTTGCCTATGGCAAATTACCATACATCGGTACAAATAGAAATAGCCCTATACGTCTATTCCTTGATCTAGGGCAAATAAACAATCCTGAGAATGTAATATGAAAATAACGAAGCTCAACTGTATTGTGTACAGTATTCATATAGTATACATAATCCATATGTGAAAGGACTCTCTGAAGTTATAAAACCTAAGCATAAAAAGAAACAAAGAAGACATGTTAGAAAAATATAAAGTGAATAAACAGAATACTGAAATCTTAAGAGAGTTATGAAATATTTTACTCATAACAATAGCTACACCACTATATATAATAATGTTTTTAATGCATATATTTTATGTACTTAATATCTTTGTTAGCCTAAGCTCGGTCCTTTAATGCTGGAAAACAGTCGTCGTTGCTCATCAGCGACATATATACATAACATTTGACTTGCATTTCCAGATATAAGAAGCTTATACTAAATATACAGCACGTATTCCACCCAAACCAGAACATTGCCCACAAAATGGTGATGGATATCACAGCATATTGGCATCTTCTCACTGTATATATTAACTACATCTTTACCAAGACCTGTTACCACAAGAGGAAAGAGAAAAACAAGGAGGTAGGTAAGATCATTACACTAAAGTGAAAATTGCGAACACTTTCTCGGAAATGGAAGAATTATCTGGGAAAGTTCTACTCATCTCAGCATCATTACGCTTTCGATTTATATTCATAATCATCTAAGCAAAATTAAAATAATAATCATGTACTGTAATAATATGATACATAACATTAGTTTTTGTGTTATAAGTTCTAATGTAGAACAAATTTGATTCAGCTGCCCTTAATAGTCCTTGTGCCATGTTGGTACCAGTGACAGCCAACTATCCCAACAATTGTATCTGAGACACACAAATTTAGGCAATTAATAACCATTACTGGATCTAACATTCCAGTGAATATATTCAGAAAAAGAGACATTAATAAGCAAGATGAGCATTAGTTTTCAAAGCATCAAAATCAATAAGTAGCCAGCATGTGTGCTTGGCTAAATATAAAAATCCTTAAAAAACTGAGCTAGTTCTGCGAATTGCAGTTTGATCAGTTGGGAACTGTTGATTCAAATCACATTCTACACCTAATTATAGCCTTTAACAACCTTGTTACTAGTGTACTAGGGCACTGATAACGTCAGTGCTCTAGCAAAATGTGCTCACACTTCATGCAGAGTTATGGCAATATCAAGCATGATGCACATATAAAATCTTTTGATACAATAGCAAAGGGGGTTGAAGGTTTTAGTTAACACATGGTCAATAATAGAAAATGTAACTACCAATAACAAGCCAAACTCCTTCAAAAATCCAAAAAAAGTAGTTTGAGCAAGTACAAAAAAATTTCCAAAACATAATACAGTATTATTCAATGTTCTCATGCATCCACGTACAAGCTGTTCACACCTATGGACTCCATTGGGGGCCATCCATTCCCACCCACCCCTGTCAGCGCATGGCTGATTTTTGAAACCTGCAACGAAAAATTAATATTTCTCCTTGGCAACTTTGAGAAACAGTCTTGACACTTTTCCATCCCCCCCAAAAAAAAAATCTTGACAGAACGCAAATCTTTTTAAAAAATTGGCATCAACTGGGATAGGTAAAGTTACTTAATATTAATGTGAATACAGTCTCCCTGTTCTGCACGACTGTAATTGTGAATACTGACTGTTTATTTTCTGTGAATTAAAATTTCAAAGATTCATCAACAGGTATTAATATAATAAACTTTTTATGTCCTTTTTCTCATACTGAAAACTGTTGATGACAGCCGAAATTAAATTATTCAAACAGCTCATGATAAATATGCTGTTCCCTACTCAAAATATACAGTATTGTATTTGCATTACATAAGGATCTATGATTATGTGTTGCTACCTCCTTGAATGAAGAAATTAATGCCATGTAAGAGTGCAAAGTCTTTTGTAGAGTTATAATCTACAGTGGAATAAATCAGGTATGTCAACAATAGTCCATTTATAGGTACCGTATTGTATTACAATCAATATTCGAGAGAAAATAGACACATACCTGCGATGTTCATATATTTTACAGAGGAGATAATATATTTCTGTAGTAATCGTGCATTAAATTACATTTATATCAAACCCACCAGGAATTGAGGGATAAAGGAAAAAATAATTCTCAAAATATCATTAATACCCTTTCAGCAATAACATAATAATATAAGTAAACACATACTTCAATAAATTAGAAATCGTTTGGGAAAGTAGAGCTTGGGCAGTCTAACTAAATGTAAAGATAAAAGTTAGACGTATATCACTGTCAAGTTCGTCCTAAGAGATGTTATTTATAGAAAATGTCATAGACTACAATAATTTTTCGTAGGGAACCCATTCAAAGGAATTATTTCATTAAATACCAATAATATTTTCCCAAGTACATGTTTAGGGAATTCAGGAACATGAGTGAAAAATGTGTGGGAATGCATACGATACAGAGAGAAAAAAAATACGTTAAAGAAAATGCTCTGATCTCTAGGAAAAAAAAAAAAAAAAAAAAAAAATATATATATATATATATATATATATATATATATATATATATATATATATGAATAATTTTTTTTTTTACCCCGACCGGGACTCGAACCTAGGACTTATGATTACTAAGTCAAGGCGCTACCACTACACCACAGAAGGTTAAAAGGAATCCAACCTTATAGCTTATATCTGCTATACTTAGGAATGAACGCATTCTAACTGAATGCCACTATATTCATATTACAGATTCCCCAACCTCACTCGTGGCTTCATTTTAGCATTTAATTCAATTCCCAATCTCATTCGGGCATGAAATATCAAATAAGCACATTACATATGTGAAAACATGAATAATTTTTTTACCCCGACCAAGACTCGAACCTAGGACTTATGATTACTAAGTCAAGGCGCTACCACTACACCACAGAAGGTTAAAAGGAATCCAACCTTATAGCTTATATCTGCTATACTTAGGAATGAACGCATTCTAACTGAATTCCACTATGTTCATATTACAGATTCCCCAACCTCACTCGTGGCTTCATTATAGCATTTACTTCAAGTCCCAATCTCATTCGGGCCATGAAATAACCAAGCAAGCACATTACTTATGTGAAAACATGAATAATTTTTTTTTACCCCGACCGGGACTCGAACCTAGGACTTATGATTACTAAGTCAAGGCGCTACCACTACACCACAGAAGGTTAAAAGGAATCCAACCTTATAGCTTATATCTGCTATACTTAGGAATGAACGCATTCTAACTGAATGCCACTATATTCATATTACAGATTCCCCAACCTCACTCGTGGCTTCATTTTAGCATTTAATTCAATTCCCAATCTCATTCGGGCATGAAATATCAAATAAGCACATTACATATATTACGACTGGACTCCAGTCCTCTTCAGGTACAAATGAATCGATATATACAAAGCTCTGGATAAAGGTGGGGAGAGATGCTAGGGACGATTGCCAGGAGGATCCATAATGGGATTATCTTCAAACCTCAGGTCAGGTGGACGGTCATTTGGCATAATCTTCTTAATAAGGTCTTTTAATAATGCTTCATCCACAACGTCAGATCTCATCTGTCCATTTGATAAATTTAAGGTTTCTGATATTTGTATAATGGCTGCTTCAAGTATCTTTCTCCTATATTGGCAATTACTCTTATATAGCAATGAGGACTCACTCCAATTAATATGGTGACCAGTATCTCGCATATGCACAAATAAAGCAGAACTTTCAACACCATATCGCACTGCTCTTTTATGCTCTGAAATTCTCTGGCCTAACGAACGACCAGTTTGAACTATGTAAGATTTATTGCAGGAACAGCAATCAAATTTATAAATCCCGGCTTCTAAAGCTTTTTTATTTTTATATAAGTTAATACGTGAAGAACCAATTGTTTTGGGATAATGAAATATGAAAGGATTATTTCTGCCTGCTTGATCACTAAGAATTTTAATATTTTCTAAGTAGGGTATTTTAATTGTATTAGTAAAGTTTATTTTTGACTGTTCTGTCGGCCCATTATAAAATATTTTGCTTGCTCTCCCAACCTTTATCCAGAGCTTTGTATATATCGATTCATTTGTACCTGAAGAGGACTGGAGTCCAGTCGTAATATATAGTTCATCTTCGCTTCTTTTTGTGTTTTATTTATGGGCCTTTTTTTGCTTCATATATATATATATATATATATATATATATATATATATATATATATATATATATATATATATATATATATATATATATATATATATATATATGTACTGTATTTATGTATGTGTGTATGCGTGTATGTATGTATGAATGTATGTATATGTGCTTGTGCATATATGTTTGTATTTATGTATTTACAAAATATTTATCATATGTTATGTATACCTAGTGGTCCTCGATTAGATATATGTTTGAGGATGTGGCCCGAGTAACCCAAAAGCTTGTGCACCCCTGGTCTACACAGTGAACTAATGGAGTCAAAGGAACAGTACATAAAAAGCTGTACTTCCCAAAATCA
>JAXCGZ010013960.1:0-43069 GCA_037179515.1 Halocaridina rubra | reverse complement strand
TACTATGATTAGATGGGTGAGGAGAATGCCATTAAAAATCGTGAGAAAAGTGGAGGTTTTATTACTCAAACTTAGATGTCCGACATGGCATGTTCTGCCTACTTAAAAACAACAAAACAATAGCGCAATGCAAAGCGCACAATTAATGAGCTCAAAAGTTATACATAACATATATATATATATATATATATATATATATATATATATATATATATATATATATATATATATATATATATATATATACATACAGGTATATATATATATATATATATATATATATATATATATATATATATATATATATATATATATATATATATATATATATATATATATATATATATATATATATATATATATATATATATATATATATATATATATATTTATATATATATATATATATATATATATATATATATATATATATATATATATATATATATATATATATATATATATATATATATATATATGAATCATATTTTACCCAGACCGGGACTCGAACCTAGGACTTATAATTACTAAGTCAAGGCGCTACCAACTACACACCACAGAAGGTATAAAAGGAATCCAACCTTATAGCTTATATCTGCTATACTAAGGGATGAATGCATTCTATCTGAATGCCACTATGTTCATATTACAGATTCCCCAACCTCCCTCGTGGCTTCATTTCAGCATTTAATTCAATTCCCAATCTCATTTGGGTCATACAATAAGCAAGCAAGCACATTACATATGTGAAAACATGAATCATATTTTACCCCGACTGGGATTCGAACCTAGGACTTATAATTAATAAGTCAAGGCGCTACCAACTACACACCACAGAAGGTATAAAAGTAACCCAACCTTATAGCTTATATCTGTTTTCACATATGTAATGTGCTTGCTTGGTTATTGTATGACCCAAATGAGATTGGGAATTGAATTAAATGCTAAAATGAAGCCACGAGTGAGGTTGGGGAATCTGTAATATGAACATAGTGGCATTCAGATAGAACGCGTTCATCCCTAAGTATAGCAGATATTAGCTATAAGGTTGGATTCCTTTTTTAACTTCTGTGGTGTGTAGTTGGTAGCGCCTTGACTTAGTAATTATAAGAACCTAGATTCGAGTCCCGGTCGGGGTAAAATATGATTCATGTTTTCACATATGTAATGTACTTGCTTGGTTTTATATATATATATATATATATATATATATATATATATATATATATATATATATATATATATATATATATATATATATATATATATATATATATATATATATATATATATATATATATATATATATATATATATATATATATATATATATATATATATATATATATATATATATATATATATATATATATATATATATATATATATATATATATATATATATATATATATATATATATATATATATATATATATATATATATATATATATATATATATATATATATATATATATATATATATATATATATATATATATATGTATATATATATATATGTATATATATATATATATATATATATATATATATATATATATATATATATATATATATATATATATATATATATATATATATATATATATATATATATATATATATATATATATATATATATATATATATATATATATATATATATATATATATATATATATATATATATATATATATATATATATATATATATATATATATATATATATATATATATATATATATATATATATATATATATATATATATATATATATATATATATATATATATATATATATATATATATATATATATATATATATATATACAGGTATATAAATATATATATATATATATATATATATATATATATATATATATATATATATATATATATATATATATAAATATCCCAATGCCCTGTGGTGGCGGGCACAGCATCAAAGAATAGCCCCAACGCGTTCCCTGCATGTCGTAAGAGGCGACTAAAAGTGGACTGAGCAAGGCGACTAGGAATCCCCCCCTTATATTAACTTCCTGCGAGACGTCAAAGAAGAAGGGGAGTAGAGGGGAGAATATCTTCTCTCCAAACTCTAGTTTTGGGGTGTCTAAATGTGCGTGGTTGTAGTACGATAGAGAGTAAATTTTATGAGATTGGATATATGTTTGGTAGGAGGAGGATGGATGTATTGGCATTGTGTGAGACGAATATGAAAGGAAAAGAAGTGGCATTTGGTGATGTGACAGGTAGGGTGTCTGGGGTTGAAAGGGGGAGAGCAAGAGAAGGTGAAGCATTATTGCTGAGTGAATAGATGTTAAATAATGTAGTAGAATGGAAAGAAGTGTCGTCATATACGCTTTTGTTAGTGCGTATGGGCCATGATGTAAGAGAAGTGATGAAGAGCGGGATGAATTCTGGAATGAGTTAACTAGGTGTGTGGATGGTCTGAGTATAAGGAACTATGTAGTTGTTTTGGTTGACTTGAATGCCAGAAGAAGGGGAGTAGAGGGGAGAATAATTTCTCCCCAAACTCTAGTTATGGGGTGTCTAAATGTGCGTGGTTGTAGTACGATAGAGAGCAAAAGATGTGAGATTGGATATAGTTTGGTAGGAGGAGGATGGATGTACTGGCATTGTGTGAGACGAAGATGAAAGGAAAAGTAGAAGTGGCATTTGGCAATCTGACGGGTAGGGTGTCTGGGGTTGAAAGGGGTAGAGCTAGAGTAGGTGTGGCATTATTGCTGAGTGAATGGATGGTAAATCAGGTAGTGGAATAGAAAGAAGTGTTATCTAGGCTGATGTGGGTGAGGGCTAGGATAGGAAGGGAATGTTGGGCTTTCGTTAGTGCGTATGGGCCAGGATGTGAGAGAAGTGAGGAAGAGCGAGATGAATTCTGGAATGAGTTAACTAGATGTGTGGATGGTCTGAGTAGAAGGAATTATGTAGTTGTGTTGGGTGACTTGAATGCCAGAGTTGGGGATGGAGAGATAGAAGGTGTTGTAGGAAAGTATGGGGTACCAGGTGGGAATGAGAGTGGCGAGAGACTGTTAGAAATGTGTGTGGAGCAAGAGTTGGTGTTAGGTAATAGTTTATTCAAGAAGAAGTTAATAAATAAGTATACACTGATGAGAGTGGCAAATGGAAGAGTGAAAGAAAGAGCATTGATGGATTTTGTGTTGGTAGCAAAGAGCATGATTGGTAGAGTGAAAGATGTGCATGCATTTAGGGGTGTGGCTGCTGGGATGTCTGATCATTTTTTGGTTGAAGCAAAAGTGGTAGTAGCAAATGAGTGGGGAAATGGAGTGGGGGGATGTAGAAGGGAAATGGTGAAGGTGGAAGAGTTGAAAAAGGCAGAGAAGAGACAGGAATATCAGGACAGGTTAAAAGTGGCATATGACAGGGTGAAAGAAAGAGAAGTTGGGGAGTTAGAGGAGGAATGGGGATTGAGGAAAGACTGTTTTGTGGGAAATGCAAGTGATGTGTGTGGAAAGAGGTTTGTTGGAGGTGGCATGAGGAGGAGCAGCGAGTGGTGGAATGAAGGGGTGAAAATGAATGTGGAAGAGAAAAAGAGGGCTTTTGAGGAACGGCTGCCGTGTAACAGTAGGGAGAAGTATGAAAGATAAAGGGAGAAACATGTGGAAACCAAGCAGAAGGTAGAGGAAGAGAAGAAGCTGGCAAATGTTAGGTGGGGACAGGATATTAGTAGGTCATATGAGGAGAATAAAAAGAAGTTTTGGAAAGACGTGAAGAGAGTAAGGAAGGGTGGATCGAGGATGGAAGAGACGGTGAAATATGTGAATGGACAGATGTTAAGAGGGAACGATGCAAGGAAAAGATAAGCAGAATATTTTGAGTGCTTCCTGAATGTTGAAGATAGAGAGGCAGCTATAGTGGCAGTGGTCGGTGTTCAAGTGCCAGTAATGGGAGATGAAAATGAGAGAGAGATTACAAGAGAGGAGGTGAAAAGGGCATTGTATGAAGCAAAAGCAGGTAAAGCATCTGGAATGGATGGTGTGAGAGTGGAGATATTGAAAAAAGGAGGTGTGACTGCATTGGAATGATTAGTGAGTGTTTAATATATACTTTATGTTGTCAATGGTGCCAGTGGAATGGGTGATTGCTTGTATAGTGCCCCTATACAAAGGTAAGGGAGATGTTTATGAATGCAGTAAATTTAGAGGTATAAGTTTGTTGTGTGTGGTAGGAAAAGTGTATGGTAGGATACTGGTTAATAGGATTGGGGATAAGACAGAAAATGTGATCGCGGAAGTGCAGAGTGGTTTTAGGAGAGGTAGAGGTTTCATAGATCAGATTTTTATAGTTAGGCAGTTATGTGAGAAATATTCAGCACAGGGTAAGGATGTGTATTTTGCATTTTTGGATCTGGAGAAAGCGTATGATAGAGTTGATAGAGAAGCAATGTGGAATGTTTTGAGATTATATGGTATTAATGATAAATTATTGCATGCAGTGAAGAGTTTGTATGAGGGCAGTAGAGCTTGTGTTAGGGTAGGGAATGAAGTGAATGAGTGGTTTCCAGTGAGTGTGGGACTGAGGCAGGGCTGTGTGATGTCACCATGGCTGTTCAATTTGTATACTGATGGAGTCGTAAGAGAGGTGAATGAGCGAGTGCATGGTCGAGGTTTGAGAATGGTAGATGGGGATGATAAAGAGTGGGAGCTGAATCAGTTGCGATTTGCAGATGATGCTGTGGTGGTGGCAGATTCAGAGGAGAAGCTGTGTCAGTTAGTGTCAGAATTTGGAATGGTGTGTGAGAGAAGGAAGTTGCGAGTAAATGTGGGAAAGAGGAAGGTTATGAGGTGTACAGGGAATGAGGATGGTGCTGGATTGAATGTTAGATTGAATGGAGAGACACTTGAAGAAGTTGATCAGCTTAAGTATTTAGTTTGGGTTATAGCTGCAAATCTTGGAGTGGAAGCAGATGTGTGTCACAGAGGGAATGAAGGATGTAGTGTTGGGTGCGTTGAAAGGAGCAATGAAAAATAGAGGGTTAGAAATGAATGTTCAGAAAGTTTTTTATGAGAAAGTGGCTGTGCCAATTGTGATGTATGGATCAGAGTTATGGGGTATGAAAGTAAGTGAGAGACGGAAACTAAATGTGTTTGAGATGAAATGCCTGAGGAGTATGATTGGTGTATCTCGGTTGGATAGGGTTAGGATTGAAGTGGTGAGAGCAAGAACGGGTGTGAGGAGAGAAATTGCAGGCAGAGTAGATATGAATGTTCTGAGATGGTTTGGCCTTGTAGAAAGGATGGATGATGAAAGAATGCTGAGAAAGGTGATGAATGCAAGAGTTGATGGGAGAAATACCAGAGGGAGGCCTAGGTTTGGGTGGATGGATGGAGTAAGGAGAGCCCTGAATGATAGGATGATGGACGTGAGGGAAGCAAGCGAGCGTGCTAGGAATAGGAATGAGTGGCGAGCGATTGTGACGCAGCTCTGATGGGCATCTGCTGTTACCATGGGTCAGTATATTACAGAGGTAACCCTTTGGTAGGGACAGTAGGGGAGTTGGCAGTTGTGAAGCGACACAGGTTGTGGAAGAGCCGGGAGGATGGGCTGTGGCACTCCAGCAGTGCCATCTGAACGGTTGCTAGCTCCCTCGTCATTGCCCATAGAGCAAAGTAATCCTATTATAGTTTTTTTTTTTATGTCAGCTACCCCTCAATTAAAGCGGGAAACAGCCAAGGTAGATAAAATAATATATATCCCATATAAGGCACCTTGCTAAGAATTTTGGGTAAATATCTGATCCGTCAAGTTAGGTGGACCTGACTGTACCGAACGTGTTCCTCAGTCTCATATTAGGCACCTAAAACTGCATTATAACCAACTGTGGGATTGATCCCCAAAGGCCGTAAAAATAGAAAAAAATAAGTAAATAGGAGATGAAAGAAAAAATTTAACAGAAGAGACTCATTATTATTATTATTAATACTATTATTATTATTATTATTATTATTATTATTATTATTATTATTATTATTATTATTATTATAATTATTAATATTATTATTATTATTATTATTATTATTATTATTATTATTATTATTATTATTATTATTATCATTATTATTATTATTATTATTATTATTATTATTATTATTATTATTACTATTATTACTTGAATAATAAAGAAATTTAAAAAACCTTAGAAAAAATAAAAGACAAAATTAAAGAAGAACCAAGTTTTTCCCGCCATATCTTTCAACCAAAACAAATAGTGTTTGGCATTCGACCTGTCTGTCAGTTTTATACATTTTTAGCCTTTTTTATCCCGTTTTTATTCGATATCGTACATTTAAGCTATTATTTTGACCCAAAAAGGTAAAATTTAAATATCTCTAATGTGAATAATTGCAATATAAGGTGTAGTTTAAAAAATATTTGGGAGGTTTGTATCGTAACTGCCTTTTAATTCATATTTCCACGATGTTTTTTACATTGTTTAAGGGACACTTGCCCTTAGGGTAACAATTGTCCTTGCCCTTAAAATACAGGACAATGTAGTAACCCACGTTTAAGCTTCTTTTAGCCCTTCCACGAATGCTGCATTGTTCTTTAAAGGGCTTTTCCCCTACGGGTAATTCAGGACCTTACCCCTTTAAATTTAATTTATAATTGTGACCTGCCATTACGCCTGTTACAGCTCATTTGACTGTAGTATTGCACGGTATTTCAGGTCTTGCCCTTAAAATTTCCATCCATTATTACCTGCCTTATGCCACTGTAATTCGGCCCGTCCTATGGTACGATAGCTACTGTACCATTGTGTATAAGGAACCCTTCCTCTTACGATAATGTACCATGCCCCTAAGAATTTCAGTGAAGTAATCTCCTGATACCCATATGTATATCAGTGCACATCAGCCATCCTGTGGTATAGTAGCAACTGGACTGCTTTACCTGTGGCCAGTAATAAAGTCAGGTTTGACTTTTTCTAAGACTTTTTTGACCTGTGAATTTTTTTTTTGTCACTATTACCTGGATTCATATTATCTAGTGGTCCAATCTCATGGACCGTTTTCAAAGGTTTTTAACGCACATTAATGTAAGCAGGTCTGATTATTTCATACTTCCGGTTTGGAAGGAACCTCATGACGTTTGTTATATTACTGTGTTAGATTAGGATTAGTCAGGTCAGGTCAGTTCTTCCTAAGTTGAAAAAGTGTCGTTACTTACTCGATTTTGCTTGGTTTTGTTAAGATAGGTTAGATGAAATCATTGTTTGTTTTGGTCGTGTTAGATACTGTTTCAATGTTTTATATTTTTATATCACCCAGTGGGGTGTGTGAAAGTTTACATTTATCGAAATTTCTTTATAGTACTGCAATCCTTTCATCGGTCGGCTCTCGGCCTATGTTGCTCAGTGAGGATGATTCTGCAAAATTTTTCGCATTGGCCCCCCTTAATATAGTTTGAATTTTTTTTTTTAAATTGCATTTCCAGAGTTCTTAGGTGCTTATATTGATATTGTGTAAGGTAAATTTTTACAATTTTACCCGTCTCTCTGGAATTTAATTTTATGTTTTACGTATGGACCCTTGGTTTGTTTGTTGAACGAACCTGATCTTTAGAACCATCAGAAATTATTCATAACATAACCTAATCCAACTTAACTTTACTTAATCTAGCTTATCCTAACGAAACCCAGCATAAAGAGATTAAAGTCATGGCTTAATACAGCAGTTCATTGGCTTTCTTTTCATTTTACAGTTACATTGAAGACACAAGTACTGTTACAAGCCTCCGTCGCTCTTTTGAGTTTTTTAACTCGCAACATCATTTTGTATGTTGTTCATCATGTTAAATATTGGATTTTTCTCGTTTTATGTGTCACTATTAGTCCTCATCATTGGGGTGGACACAGACAGATTAAAGCTTGGGGATTAAAGCCAGATTCCCTTCATGGCCCCGCAGTGGGCTTGACCACAGGTCTGTCAATTCGAGAATAACTCAAAATTTGTTTTGAAATGTAATCTTCCTTTACTAACTTGAGTGTAATTTAGAAAAGCATTTTACTTACTGCATTTATGTGGTACTGTATATAATTGATTCAACTGACCAACCTTTCCAGATGCCTGCCAAGCAATGCACTATAGACTTTCCAATACGCAAATCTCTTGGAACGAGAACGAGAAACAAGATTGGTGAAGAACGTGCTGCTGTTTCAAAGAGTCGACCTTCCAGGAGCCGAAGTAAGAAAAATGGGGATATTGGTAGTTCTCAGGCTATACCGGTTAGGGAACATTCCTCTTCAAACAGTCATCACTCGTTGTCTGAAAACTCTTTGGAACGAACTCCTACCAAAAGAAAGATTTTACAAGGTAAGACTTTTTTTCAATTGATACTGTTAACTGTTATATTTACACCATCTGAACTTTAAGATAAACTGTTAGTTATTAACCTGTAATAATTATAGCTTTAGATGAACAGTATGTGATAGTATAAAAAATATCTATAATATAGAAGTTGTATAATTCTTCTGAATAATAATTACTGTGTCTTTGTTTTGTAACTTCAAGGAATCACATTTAAACTGGGAGAGCTAAGTCTTCTCTGATGTTTTATATGGCTTTGATCCCATTGTAGTTTCTTCTTATATGTGAAATTTATGTGTATTATATGTAGTGCTCTGTAGCTCTAAAAATTGTGCTACCGCTAGGAAGGTGTCTTCTTTCAAGGGTTTTTAGTTTTGGCAAGTGCAATCATTACCCTAAGTGAATGCCAAGCTTTGTATAATCCTATAATTTGTTTTATTCTTTATAAACTGGATTTTTGGCTTCTGTGTCCATTTACTTTTCTGCCTGAATTATTTACCTTGGAATTGTGTTTCAAATGTAATGAAAATTACATAATTCCTGCCTTAGTAAATGGTGAATTTTGATCATTATTTTTACATTATTATAGATATATTGTGCAGTATGGGCTTGAAAGATACATGCAAAACTGTGGTTAATATATGTCTGTGATTTCAGATTGCAGTCAGCGCGATGACTGCAGTCCGCGCAAAGTATATCAGACCTCCTCCCAAGAAGATAAAGAAAATGAAAAGGTAGCAATATCTGGAATATCTCTTTCAAAAAGTAATAACGAGAATCTGCAGAATGGGAAAGTGATTTGCAGTCCAGGGGTTGTGCTAACTCCCGTGAAGTTATGTTCGCCTGAGCGGATTGATTATCGGAATGGAATTTTGACTAGGACTCAAAACTCTTTAAAATCACTCAGTAGAGTATCTGTCAACAGTATTTCTAGTCCTTTGAGAAGTACCAAAGAGCATCAGTTTCAGAGTCCTTCAAAATCACCATTGAAATGTGTCAATAGACTTGAAGCCGATAGAGGAATTAAGTATCTTGATGAGAAAATTAAGACTATTTCTCCTTTGAAACGTCTAGACTTTGGAAGCCCAAGACAATCTGCGAGGAAACTTGTTTTGAGCGATAATGTTGATTCGCCTTTAAAGCGTCTAGACTTTGGAAGCCCAAGACAATCTCCGAGGAAACTCGTTTTGGGTAATAATGTCAATTCACCTTTAAAGCATCTAGACTTTGGAAGCCCAAGACGATCTCCGAGGAAGCTCATTTTGGATAATACTGACCCTAAACCTTCGCCAGTAAAGTTCCTCCAAGAAGATGACAGTCCTCGGAGATCTCCTCGTAAAGTCACATCCCTGGCGAAGTATGGTAGTCCTTCTTCTCTGATTTCATCTTTGTCGTTAACAAGTTTAGATAAGAAGAAAAATGTAGCTATGGCTCTTTTTGAACCAAATGGTAAATGTTTATTCCGGTGTTGAAGTTTAAGGTATTTTTTGTTGGAGAAAATTCATATATAAATTTTAGTGTTGGGAGAAAGAATTCTGCACACACACACACACACACACACACACACACACACACACACACACACACACACACACACACACACACACACACACACACACACACACACACACACACACACACTCACTCACTCACTCACTCACTCACTCACTCACTCACTCACTCACTCACTCACTCACTCACTCACACACACACACACACACACACACACTCACTCACTCACTCACTCACTCACTCACTCACTCGTTTGTTTTAATGGTATACCTTTATGGCCAGTTTCCAAAGTGGTGTATAGCAGCTTGATGAACAAAATAAGTAACTATATACATGAATCGTGACAGAAACGGAAAGAGTTTTCTATGTTTATAATTGCTTATTAACTTATTCTTGCCCGCAGTCACTGCGTATCGCATGGCTCGACAGAGTCTGAATGCAGGAACGCCAACCACATTAGTGTGTCGGGACGAACAGGTGAAGGCCATGCAGAAATTTCTTTCTTCTCACTTAGCAAAAGGCAAACCGGGATCTCTATATATATCTGGAGCTCCCGGCACCGGGAAAACGGCATGTCTGAATTTCATTCTTGAGAACATGAAGGTAACTGAATCATAATTTTAATTTTTGTGTCACATGAATTGTAAGAAAGTATAATTAACAAGGAAATCAATTTATCCATTAAATTAGGTAGCCATGTTTGGACATTGCTTTTTTGTGTTCATTTGCTTGTCTTTTTTTGTGTTCATTTGCTTGTCTTTTTGCATTTCAAGGTATTTGGAACTTGCTTAAATTTTAGCAGTAGTCAAGGAAATCATTTATCATGAAAAATAATAGTAATTTTTGTTAATTTCGGTTGAGATTCTTTTTTTTTTCATCATTATGGTACTGTTTGCTTTAGGCTTGTGTAATATTTTCTTCCTTCACTGAGTAGACCTTCAATATTCATTGCATGGTTGCTACTATAATGTCTTCATATTCTTTTCTCACAATTTTTCATCCTCTGCCTCTGGTTGGTCCTTTCCTTCTGGAAACCACGTCACATATAGAAATGTCTCATAAAGACTTTTAATCTCCGTTTATGCGCATATCAGATTTCCATATATATTTCCTTTTTTTTATTTCCTTGTTACATAATACTCCTGTGAGAAGATTTTCTTATCCACACATATGTGTCGAGTGTCTTTCAGTATGGTTTATATTGGCATTGTATAATTCTGAGGAAGTATTGTTACACAAGTTTCCTTAAGCAAATACATTACTGAATTTATTTACATGAGTAATTGCAATCGATGTGGCAACTGTGGCCAAGCAACACTCACGACTTTGATTCACCAGGTTGTGAGTTCACAGCCTGCCACGGTTTGAGGTTAGAAAGGGCATTCACTCAGAGTTATGGTCGCACTTGCCAATACCAAATTCCTTTACAAGAAGGCGTCGTCGTACCCCTTTTTATAAAATGGAATCCGTGACCTAAAACCGATCATCAAGTAAATGCAATTTACAGCATGTTCATTACATGGTCTAAACTGCTTTTCATCTCTTACACTGCAAAAAAATGATTGGTTCACTGCTTATATCTGTTACATGGAATAAATTTTTCAGAATAAGAATATCAAGAAAGCGTTTATCAACTGTATGTCCCTGAAGAGCTCTACCGCTATTTATGCCAAAATTGCTTCAGAATTAGGTTTTTCTCGACGGAGCAGTGAGAAGGAGATTGTTCGAACACTAGAAAAGTCTCTAGTCAGTTGTAAAAATACAGTGTAAGTATGTACAGTAATCCCCCCCTTATCGCGGTAGTTCGGTTCCGGGACCCGGCGCGAGACAGGAAAACCGCAAAGTAGGAACACCTTTAAAAAAAATAAATAAATAAATAAAAATAAAGATGATTATGACACCGGGACAGGCCAATAATGATAAAATAAAACGGCCTTTATCAGGCTGTAAAGAGAAACAGATGGAGAGTGTAATGACCTGTCAGATGTGAAGGGATTATAAAAGATGTGTAATGAATATTCAGCTCTGCTGGGTGTACTATACCTCTGCATTACTTTCATGATGTGTATTCTAAAAATTCTCTTTAGATCTTAATATTATTATTATTGGCAACAATAATTTTCCTTTGATGATGATTGGGGAGATTATTATCATTATTATTATCATCATTATTATTACGAATTCGTAATTAAACCATTATTTTTACTATAAGTAATGTAGTTTTGGTTGAATGAACAAGAGTTACTTAAAGATTCTCTCTCTCTCTCTCTCTCTCTCTCTCTCTCTCTCTCTCTCTCTCTCTCTCTCTCTCTCTCTCTCTCTCTCTCTCTCTCTCTCTCTCTCTCTCAACATTCTATTCTACCCAACCCCCCCCCACACTCTTTGTCCCAGCCAACTAGGGAGGGGCACTTTACACAGTTATTAAAAGTAAATAAACCAACAGATGTACAAACAATGATGAGCCCTTAATAATAATAATAATAATAATGATGATGATGATAATAATAATCTCCACAATCATCATCAAAGGAAAATTATTGTTGCCAATGATAATAATAATAATAATAATAATAATAATAAGATCTAAGCAGAATTATTGGAATAGACATCATGAAGGTAATGCAGAGGTATATTAAAACCCAGCAGAGAGCTGGATATTCATTGCACATCTTTTATAATCCCTTCACATCTGACATGTCATTACACTCTCCATCTCTGTTTCTCTTTACAACCTGATAAAGTCTGTTTTATTTTATAATTTTTTGGCCCATCCTGGTGTCACAATAATCTTGAATTTTTTTTTTTTTTATTATTATTATTATTATTATATATATATATTTTTTTTTTCCCAAGAAAAATCCGCGAAATAGCGAGGGATTACTGTACCTTTTTTTTTTTTTTTTTTTTTTTTTTTTTTTTTTTTTTTTTTTTTTTTTTTTTTCTCTCAAGTAATACTAGTTAAATTATAATTACTATGCAGTACTCTCTTTTCTTGTGCAGTATGTTAAAAACTTTTCAAAGTAAAGTGGGAAAGGGTAGGCTCTATATATCTCTAGAAAAAAGTATCTACAAATGTATTCTGTAGATTCCTTTTTGAAATTGCTAAATAACTCTTATATACCGTATTTTATTTTTAATTTATTTATTTTTTTCAATATTCTTGATGGGGTAATTTAACGCCACCATGACAGGCTACTCAGCACCGCTGATTTAGTTCCAGGCTATTAGATTCGGTTAGGATGCACTATTTATTTTTTACTGAAGGACAGAACAGAACGGATTAGTGCTGAAATGGCATGGCGCTGAATTGCTCCCTACCCTCACTATTAGCCACCATTTTGGGGGTGGACACAGATGAATTGAAAGTTGAGAATTAAGGCTTGATGCCCTTCCTGTCGCCCTGCCGTCTGTCACCTCCCATGTCGAACATTTCCCACTACACCACATATGCTAAAACACTGTGTTACAGACTTGTAATTTATCTAGCATAAATAGCAAAGTTGAGTGTTTACTACAGCTAGAGTCATCTCATCTTTCTAATATTGAACTGGTTTTTTATGTCAACTTCATAAACTATATTTTGGAGCATTACCTCATACTGCTTAGGCCTGGAATGACTAACTCTTATCCAATATACAGTGAAGTTTAATAAGACAAGGTAATATTTTTATCAGGGCTTGGGATTCATTAACCCATTTGTTGAAGAAGCAAGTCGTGGTTGGTTTCAGCTTTTGCAGAACAGATTTCAATCTTTTTCAACGTTCTAAAATTAGTTTATAACTTTCTGTGCAGTTAGCATGAAGAATGGCTATGTTATCACATATGACATCACGCGCAAAGTGTATTACATACTGCAACAATGTATATTTTTTATTGGTCGGTGCTGTAAGTGCTTCTTTCCTTTAACCTTCTGACTCTGAAACTCCCTTCATCTGTCTTCCCTAACTCTTATGACCTGTCTTTCTTTAAAAAGATAATCTGTCATCATCTCCTTAGCCTTTTTCTGCCATATTTTTAGGTCTTCAGTACTTTGACTGTCCTCTCAGCCTGTCATTTTTGTATCTTACAGCATCCCCCTTTTATTCTTCTCATTGTGTTCTTAGCGCCAGGGGCCAGTGAAAGTAATTTTCTTTGCCCATCCCAGTGTCGCAAATAAGAAAAAAAAAATTTCCTCTCTAATTCAAAATCAAATATGGTTTACTGTATGCAGTACAATAATGTGTTACCTCTTGACTTAAGTTTCATAACCATTTTCTATATCAACTGAGCAGCCTGTCTTGCTAAAATACACAGAGTGGCCATAAATTAATAAATGAAGACAGGTGCTTTTTCGTGTGTCTTGTTTATTCTTTCCCTTTTAAACTGCTTCTGTTGCAAGAAAAATTTTATTGAGACAATTGAATTGCCAACCTTTTGCTCCCCTATCCCTTTAAGTCGTCTCTTATGATGCATAGGGAATATAAACGTAAGTTTCTTCCCATTTCCCTTAGATGCTTAAGTACATTCAACTTCTGGGAATTTTCATCTAGATATTACGAGCATTTAATGGCATGTGTAAAATGGGGACTACGGTGGTCGAGTGGTCAGAGTTCTCGACTCGCAATTTCCAGACCCTTGATTGACCCCTCCTTGGGGCAGTAGGAAGGGCATTCAGCCCTAATTCCCCCAGCCACACACTATATCCACCCCATATTGGGAACTTATAGTGACATAAAACGAGTATTAATTTCATTATATGGTGTGTGTATAGATATAAACCATGTCTTTTTCCTTCAATATTTACAGTCTAATTGTCCTCGATGAAATTGATCAATTAGACAGCAAAAACCAGGAGGTGTTGTATTCAATTTTTGAATGGCCTTCCCTAAAGGACTCCAGGCTTGTTTTGGTTGGAATTGCTAATGCTTTGGATCTAACAGATCGTATTCTGCCCAGACTTCAAGCCAGACCTAATTTCAAGCCAGAACTCCTTCATTTTCCACCTTATTCCAAAGCTGAAATTGTCAAAATAATCAATGAAAGGCTACAGCAGGTAAGAAGTTTCTGATCCTCTCTGTACTTTTACGGCTGAATAAAAGTTGAGTAGAAGCATGACAATGACTCTGAATCTCTATGTACTTGTAGCATTGAATTAAAATTTAAGATTTTGAGCTCAAGCACTGCAATTACTTAAAAGAAGGTTTTGAATATCTCTGTGCTTTTAATGTTGAATTCAAGTTTTATGGTTTGAGTTGAAGCTTCACAGTGAATTAAAAGAAGGCTCTAAAGTCTCTGTGGTTTCAATGTTGAATTAAAAGTTAAAGGTTGAGTTGAAGCTTTGCAATGACTTAAAATTCATAACAACTCACAGTTCATATAAATTTTGCCTACTGTGATATGAAATGTATGATGCCCACGTTCTAAGGAAAATGCATAACATTATATATATATATATATATATATATATATATATATATATATATATATATATATATATATATATATATATATATATATATATATATATATATATATATATATATATATATACACCTAGTTCTCAGAATAACGCCTAGATAGGTTCTCAGAAGTGTCGGGTAAATGGAAAATCGCGTGAAAAAAACAGTCATTTTCCATAGGAAACAATGATAAAGGGCGTAGATACGTTCCAAACCTTACATAGACACACCATGCCAATGATATAAGATAAGTAAAAAACATATTTCATTACTACATAGCAAAGCAGAAAGCCCTATATCTATTTTTAAGAGTATACAAAAGATATTCATAGTTATTTTACAGCTAGAAATTAACACACATTAGCTTTACCATTAGAATTGCGATGAACATTATACAGTGTTCCCCCTCCTGTATCGCGTTCTCACTGTATCTTTTTTTTTTTTTTTTTTAATGGGTATACGCAAAAATAGTAAAATATTGAAAAAATATAAATTTTCAGTATTTTAATTTTTTTATTAAAAGGTAAATTTACGTTGCTTGCTGTTATTTATAATGTAAAGGGTGTTTTTTTAACAGTGCAGGGAGGGTTTATACAGTTCTTAAACGTAAAAATAATTGTAAAATACCTATGTACATGAGTATGTCATGTAACTACCACTTCATTCACCGTAATTTTATCTATCTCTTTCATATAAATTTACGTTGCATGCTGTTATTTATGAAGTAAAGGGTGGTTTTTTAACAGTACAGGGAGGGTTTATACAGTGTAAATGTAAAAATTATTGTAAAATACCTATTTACATGAGTATGTCATGTCATTACCACTTCATTCACCGTAATTTTATCTACCACTTTCATGTAAATTTACGTTGCTTTCTGTTATTTATAATGTAAAGGGTGTTTTTTTAACAGTGCAGGGAGGGTTTATACAGTTCGTAAATGTAAAAATAATTGTAAAATACCTATGTACATGAGTATGTCATGTAATTACCACTTCATTCACCGTAATTTTATCTATCACTTTCATATAAATTTACGTTGCATGCTGTTATTTATGAAGTAAAGGGTGGTTTGTTAATAGTACAGGGAGGGTTTATACAGTGTAAACGTAAAAATAATTGTAAAATACCTATGTACATGAGTATGTCATGTAATTACCACTTCATTCACCGTAATTTTATCTACCACTTTCATGTAAATTTGCGTTGCTTGCTGTTATTTATAATGTAAAGGGTGTTTTTTTAACAGTGCAGGGAGGGTTTATACAGTACGTAAACGTAAATATAATTGTAAAATACCTATGTACATGAGTATGTCATGTAATTACCACTTCATTCACTGTAATTTTATGTTTCACTTTCATGTAAATTTACGTTGCATGCTGTTATTTATGAAGTAAAGGGTGGTTTGTTAACAGTACAGGGAGGGTTTATACAGTGTAAATGTAAAAATAAATTAAAATATCTATGTACATATAGGCTGATCCTACTCCGCGGTTTTCCTGGTTCGCGCCGGGTCCCGGAACTGAACCACCGCGATAAGGGGGGGAACACTGTATATATATATATATATATATATATATATATATATATATATATATATATATATATATATATATATATGAATCATTTTTTACCCCGACCGGGACTCGAACCTAGGACTTATGATTACTAAGTCAAGGCGCTGTATGTAGTGGTAGCGCCTTGACATAGTAATCATAAGTCCTAGGTTCGAGTCCCGGTCGGGGTAAAAAATGATTCATGTTTTCACATATGTAATGTGGTTATTTGATATATATATATATATATATATATATATATATATATATATATATATATATATATATATATATATATATATATATATATATATATATATACACACAGTAATCTCTTGCTATATCGCGGTTCACCTAGTGCGAATTCAGTGCATCTAGGTTTTGTTTTTGGCGAGTTTTTTTTTCTGGGTATATGCGAAAATATTAAAAAAATTCAAATTTTGAGTATTTTCATTATTTTATTAAGAACAAAAATTTTCATTATTTTATTGATAAAAAAAATGTTTTCCAAGCTTAAGAATAATAAAACAGTAAGAAATAGTAAAAAAAAACATAACTTTGAACATGTAACTCTGGACCATAGAAAGTACGATACCGGTATCATCGTTGCGGAAAACCCAAAGGGTCGCACCTACGTGAGCTAGCATATATTAAAATTTCCAGTAGCTTCATTATTTTATTGATAAAAAAATGTATTTCTTAGCCTAAGAATAATAAAACAGTAAAAAATATTAAAAAACATAAATACTCACAGTATTACACCATGTAAAATACGATACTGGTATCAGCGTTTCGGAAAACGAAAAGAGTCGCACCTACGTGAGCTAGTACATATTGAAATTCTCATTATTGATAAAACAAGTATTTCCTAGCCTAAGAGTAATAAAACAGTAAAAAATAGTAAAAAACATAAATTTAAACATATACACTCACAGTATTGCACCATGTGAAATACTGTACGATAGCGTACACTGTATTGGCATCTTGGAAAACGCAAATACTCGCACCTATGTGAGATTGTTCATGGAATGCTATTGGCTGAAAGGGTGGGAGACGACGAATCACAGAATTGTTTTTTTGTATGTTCTGTATCATGGGGTCTGATTGGCGTTTTGATTGAAGCTTGGTTCTCCCACCATCTTCCATTGTCTCGCCTCACTCGTTCAGTCTAACTCACATCTGCGCAGTTCGCGTTGTGCTTATTAATATGTTATGCTTCAGGGGTTCTTTCGATAAGTCTCCTATGCCTCAAAAGGCCCCTCTTTAATTTCAAGCGGCTCCTGCAGATCTTGTTTAACGTGTGATTTACAAGAGATTTCCTCTACCAGGGGAGCATTAGTATAATTTTCAGTTTTCAATGCCATCCACCTCCATCATAGAAGGAGAAGGAACACAATTGGTTTCTGAAGACTGACCTGAATTGAGACCAGTTTGTGCAAAGTCCAAAGTATACTGTATTTCAAAATATCACTGATAGGATACTTGGCCTCTCCACTTCCATATTTTTCATAATGATCAAGGGTTTTCATATGTACTGTAT
This sequence comes from Halocaridina rubra, assembly GCA_037179515.1. Classification (NCBI taxonomy): domain Eukaryota; kingdom Metazoa; phylum Arthropoda; class Malacostraca; order Decapoda; family Atyidae; genus Halocaridina; species Halocaridina rubra. The sequence continues at coordinate 24,675 of JAXCGZ010013960.1, read as the reverse complement.
ATTCAGTTCACTTCGTAGCTTAGTCACGAGGAAATTGAAGATCCTGACCTAACACTCAAACGTCTGGCAGCCATGTATGAACTCGTGAAAGCACTCCAACAACTCTCACAAGAACATGATAATATGGTTCGTTCGGTGACTTTCTTCAATCTTCTCGACGATGCCATGTCATTACCACCTCATTCACGGTAAGTTTACCGATCACTTTCATATTAATTTACGCCTGCACGCTGTTATTAATAAAGTAAAGGGTGGTTTGTTAACAGTACAGGGAAGGTTTATACAGTAAACGTAAAAATAAATGTAAAATACCTATGTACATATAGGATGATCCTACTTCGCGGAAATTCACCTATCGCGGTCGGTCCCGAGGGATCACTGTACATATACATACACCTTGTTCGTTTTTTCCACTTTTTTTTTTTACCGTGAAATTGCAGTAACGCCCCCAAAATATAATAGTAAAATAATATGAAATTCGCGAATAACTCCCATGCAAAAATATTTGAAAAAATAAAATTTCATTTAAGTAAAATCTTGACTGCCTCGGAGGCACTTTTCTGCCAGCCTCCTCCTCTTTTACCGCTTAATGCGATTGGATATTATGAAGAAAATTGAAAAAAGCATTAAGAACAAACAGCAAGCATATTTTCAATATATCGTCAGGGAAATTGCGTGCGAGGGTGCATCAGCTGATATGGAAGTAGCAAAACGTTTGCCAATAGAGGTTCATCCTCCCTCATTCTCCTCCTCTTCTACCACTTAATGCGATCGAATATGATGAAGAAAATTGAAAAAAGCATTAGGAACAAACAGCAAACAAATTTTCTTTATAATATCGTCAGCGAAATAGCGTGCGAGTGTGCATCAGCTGATACAGAAGTGTGACAAAACGTTTGCCAATAGAGGTTCATTCTCCCGCATCCTCCTCCTCTTTTATCGCTCAATGTGATCAAATATTATGAAGAAAATTGAAAAAAGTATTAAGAACAAACATCAAACAAATTTTCGATATAATATCATCAGGGAACTAGCGTGCGATGGTGCATCAGCTGATACGGTAGTGTGACAAAACGTTTGCCAATAGAGGTTCGTTCTCCCGCATCCTTCTCCTCTTCTACCGCTTAATGCGATCGAATATTATGAAGAAAATTAACAAAAATCATTAAGAACAAACAGCAAACAAGTTTTCATTATAATATCGTCAGGGAAATAGCGTGTAGAGAATATATATATTTCATTTAAGTTTCCTTGATAAACGTTTTCTTTGTAACGAATTGTATAGTTTTCTTTATCACTCAGCTGACTTTGTTTACGTTTCGTTTTCGTGCAGCACGGTCGATATGTAAAGAAGATAGAATAATGTTTAGAACCAAGGAATATTAATATGCAATATGTGCTATAATCTTGAAAATTAGATAAACCCCAAATAGAGTGAGTAAATAAATATTTTATGAGTATGATATTGTGCCTGAATAGTGATAAGCATCAGCTGATACGGAAGCGGCAAAACGTTTGCCGATAGGGGTTTGTTCTCCCGCATCCTCCTCCTCCTCTACTGCTTAATGCGATCGGATATTATGAAGATAGTGGAAAAAAATCTTTAAGAACAAACAGCAAACAAATTTTTTATATAATATCATCAGGGATATAACTTGCGAGGGTGCATCAGCTGATACGGAGGCGGCAAAACGTTTGCATCCTCGTCCTCACCGCCACCATGCACGTCCCAGTGTATGCCTGTTGCCCACCACAAAATAGAGTTCATTAATTTGTTTACTGTACTGTAAATCTGCATATCTTTTATACTGTACAGTATTTGCATGTTAATATAAATATCTACAGGTCTTTCTGCTTTGTTATGTACATATAAAATATGTTTTATTTACCTTATATCTTTGGTATAGTGTGTCTATGGACGGTTGTGGAACGAGCTATTCCCTTTATCATTGTTTCCTATGGAAAATAACTCGTTTTTTCATGGGATTTTCCATATACCCGTCACTTCTGAGAACCTATTTCCGTGTTATTCTGAGAACCAGGTGTGTATATATATATATATATATATATATATATATATATATATATATATATATATATATATATATATATATATATATATATATATATATATATATATATATACATACAGTGATCCCCCCATTATCGCGAGGGTTCGGTTCCGGGACCCGGCGCAAAACAGGAAAATCGCGGAGTAGGATCAGCCTATATGTACATAGACATTTTAATTTATTTTTACGTTTACACCGTATAAACTGTATAAACACTCCCTGTACTGTTAACAAACCACCTTTACTTCATAAATAACAGCATGCAAGCGTAAATTTATATGACATACTCATGTACATAGGTATTTTACAATTATTTTTACGTTTTCTGTAATAAACCCTCCCTGCACTGTAAAAACCACCCTTTACTTTATAAATAACAGCATGCAACGTAAATTTATATGTACGTGATAGGTAAACTTACCTTATCTGTTATGGTTAACATTTTCCTTTGCCGCTTAGGCTCACTACAAGAAGCCTTAGAAGATGAAGGATGCTTGGGAGGCATTGCAAAGGTTAAAATATGCAAGTAAAAAAATCACAAGCAAAACGTATTAATAAGCACAAACGTGAACGGCGCACGCGAGTGAGGCGAGACAATGGAAGATGGTGGAAGCCTTTGTCCGAAACGCTGATAGCGGTATCGTATTTTACATGTTGCAATACTGTTAGTATTTATGTTTTTTACTATGTTTTACTGTTTTATTATTCTTAGGCTAAGAAATACGATATTTTATCAGTAAAATCATGAAACTACTGGAAATATAACTATATATGCTAGCTTACGTAGGTGCGACCCCAATACATTGTACGCTATTGGACACAAGCAAAACGTTTAATAAGCACAATGTGAATGGCGCACACGTGAGTTAGACTGAACGAGCCTTTGTCCGAAACGCTGATAGCAGTATCGTATTTTACATGTTGCAATACTGTTAGTATTGATGTTTTTTACTATTTTTTACTGTTTTATTATTCTTAGGCTAAGAAATACATTTTTATCAATAAAATCATGAAACTACTGGAAATATAAATATATATGCTAGCTCACGTAGCGGCGACCCCAATACATTGTACGCTATCGGACACTATTTCGCATGATGCAGTACTATGAGTTATACTGTACGTACATATATCAAAATATATGTTTTTTAAAATTTTTTACTGTTTTATTATTCTTAGGCTGTGAAATAAATTTTTTTTATCAATTAGATAATGAAATATTTTTTTTTTAATAAAAAAATTAAAATACTGAGAATTTTTATTTTTTTAATATTTTTGCATATACCCAAAAAATAAAACAATAATTTGCCCCCCCAAAAAAGTGGTACAGTGAAAACGCGATCCAGCTGGGGATCACTATATATATATATATATATATATATATATATATATATATTATATATATATATATATATATATATATATATATATATATATATATATATATATATATATATATATATATATATATATATAATTAATTTACTATGGTTGTAGCCATTCTGCTTACCTCAGCTAGATGGATCATCTCGTTTTAAAAGTAAAAAAATACTCTGTTTATATTTCAGGCCAATATAGGCGATGTTCAGATTATTAAACCCCCAGCCATTCAGTTCTTGGCGGGAAAAGTAGCATCAGTAGCGGGGGATGTGCGCAAAGCCCTGGATGTGTGCAGACGTGCTGTTGAATTATGTGAAATTGAAGCGAAAAAACAATCTGTCCTGAAACCCACCATTGGTATGAATTGACATACAGTCGTTTGCTTGATGTTATTCTTATAATCTGTTTCATTATTTATCGGGTATTTAATATTCAAATATATGTAAATATTGAAGTCTGTTAACTGTGACGAAGGTATGATGCATATGCTAGAATTAAATAGATGAAGTTTGCTATGTGTTAACTCTTTAGAAGGGCCGAGAAAGTGATATTAATAGTTGTTTGTTTCAAAGCCCTATTATTGTTTTGTAAGTGGAGTATGTCTCACTATGTTTTAGATGTGGACAGGTCATGATTTATATACCATTCTAGTTTTATGCATCACTATTTGTCCCCATGTGGAGATGGACAAATGGATTGGAGCTGGGGAGTCAAGGCTGGATGTCATTCTTATTGCCCTGCCTTGGGCTTGAACTTATGTCCATGACCTCCTGAGTTGAACACTCAACAGGTTACACTACTGCTTTCCCACGTTCTCTCTAAAATGATTTCTGGTTATGTACAAAATATTTTCAAAATTATAAGATTGACAAATTACTATAAGAAGTAATGTATGTTAAGAATTGTTGGAGGTGGAAGAGAAAAAGAGGGCTTTTGAGGAATGGCTGCCGTGTAACAGTAGGGAGAAGTGTGAAAGATATAGAAAGAAAAATGTGGAAACCAAGCAGAAGGGAGAGGAAGAGAATAGGTTGGCAAATGTTAGGTGGGGACAGGATTTTAGTAGGTCATATGAGGAGAATAAAAAGAAGTTTTGGAAAGAAGTGAAGAGAGTAAGGAAGGGTGGATTGAGGATGGAAGAGACAGTGAAAGATGTGAATGGACAGAAGTTAAGAGGGAACGTTGCAAGGAAAAGATGGGCAGAATATTTTGAGTGCTTGCTGAATATTGAGGAAGATAGAGAGGCAGCTATAGTGGCAGTATTCGGTGTTCAAGTACCAGTAATGGGAGATGAAAATGAGAGAGAGATTACAAGAGAGGAGGTGAAAAGGGCATTGTATGAAGCGAAAGGTAAAGCACCTGGAATGGATGGTGTGAGAGCAGAGATGTTGAAAGAAGGGGGTGTGACTGCATTGGAATGGTTAGTGAGAGTGTTTAATATATGCTTTTATGTTGTCAATGGTGCCAGTGGAATGGGTGATTGCTTGTATAGTGCCCCTATACAAAGGTAAGGGAGATGTGTATGAATGCAGTAAGTTTAGGGGTATAAGTTTGTTGAGTGTGGTAGGAAAAGTGTATGGTAGGATACTGGTTAATAGGATTAGGGATAAGACAGAAAATGCGATCGCGGAAGTGCAGAGTGCTTTTAGGAGAGGTAGAGGTTGTATAGATCAGATTTTTATAGTTAGGCAGTTATGTGAGAAATATTTAGCAAAGAGTAAGGATGTGTATTTAGCATTTTTGGATCTGGAGAAAGCGTATGATAGAGTTGATAGAGAGGCAGTGTGGAATGTTTTGAGGTTATATGAAATTAATGGTAAACTGTTGAATGCAGTGAAGAGTTTGTATGAGTGCAGTAGAGCTTGTGTTAGGGTAGGGAATTAGTGAGTGTGGGACTGAGACAGGGATGTGTGATGTTACCATGGCTGGTGACATCACTTACGGAGTCGTAAGAGAGGTGAATGAGCGAGTGCGTGGTCGAGGTTTGAGAATGGTAGATGAGGATGGTAACGACTGGGAGCTGAATCAGTTGCTGTTTGCAGATGATACTGTGGTGGTGGCAGATTCAGAGGAAAAGCTGTGTCAGTTAGTGTCAGAATTTGGAATGGTGTGTGAGAGAAGGAAGTTACGAATGAATGTGGGAAAGAGTAAGGTTATGAGGTGTACAAGAAATGGGGATGGTGCTGGATTGAATGGAGAGACACTTGAGGAAGTTGATCAGTTTAAGTATTTGGGCTCAGTTATAGCTGCAAATGGTTGAGTGGAAGCAGATGTGTGTCACAGAATGAATGAAGGATATAAAGTGTTGGGTATGTTGAAAGGAGTGATGAAGAATAGAGGGTTGGAAATGAATGTTAAGAGAATTTTGTATGAGAAAGTGGTTGTGCCAACTTTGATGTATGGATCAGAGTTATGGGGTATGAAAGTAAGTGAGAGACAGAAACTAAATGTGTTTGAGATGAAATGCCTGAGGAGTATGATTGGTGTATCTCAGTTGGATAGGTTTAGGAATGAAGTGGTGAGAGCAAGAACAGGTGTGAGGAGAGAATTTGCAGCCAGAGTAGATATGAATGGTCTGAGATGGTTTGGCCTTGTGGAAAGGATGGATGATGAAAGAATGCTGAAAAAGGTGATGAATGCGAGAGTTGAAGGAAGAAATGCTAGAGGGAGGCCTAGGTTTGGGTGGATGGATGGAGTAAGGAGAGCCCTGAATGATAGGGGGATGGATGTGAGGGAAGCAAGTGAGTGTGCTAGGAATAGGAATGAGTGGCGAGCGATTTTGACACAGCTCTGATGGGGATCTGCTGTTACCATGGGGCTGCATCTTACAGAGGTAGCCCTGTGGTAGGGGCAGTAGGGGAGTTGGCAGTTATGAAGCGATGCAGGTTGTGGAAGAGCCGGGAGGATGGGCTGTGGCACTCCAGCAGTGCCATTGAATGGTCGCTAGCTCCCTCGTCATTGCCCATAGAGCAAAGTAATCCCCTTATTTTCTTTTTTCGATGTCGGCTACCCCTCAATTAAAGGGGGAAACAGCCAAGGTAGACAGATAGATAGATCAAAGGCCCGTACTTCTAATTCACAAAACAACAATCCCAGTAACAATTTTTCCTACACCGAGAAGCGACTCTCCGTCAGTCATTTCTCAAAGACTCTTAGCCGTAGACATTTATAGTAATCTGGGTAACACAATAAAGAAGAGTGCACTGCACAGAACCACATTTACCAGCAACACTTCATACACTACACGAGAGCTCTGTGGGAATGCCCTTGATCGGCAGCGATCTTCCTTAATGACTCAGGGCTGTTCGGTCTGGCAACCCAGGAAACGACAACGAAGACTTCTGATTCTTCAAGTTAACACCTCTCCTTAATTGCTCTCTTTTAGGTAGTCCGAGAAAATCTCCAAGAAAAGGTGAAAAGTCCCTGAAAATGGTCGATATTCCCCAAGTCATTTCCATCTTCAACGAGGTTTATGGATCTCGCGTGATCAGCGCTGTTACCAACGCACCAGAAAGTTTTTCTATACAGCAGAAACTCCTCATATGCTGTTTATTATTATTCCTTAAACATGCTAGGTCTAAGGATATCACTTTAGGAAAGGTTAGCAAATATTTGTGTATTTGATTTTTTTTACTGTATCATCACACTTCAAGTTTTGCTACTAGAAAGGCATTCAATTTTGATCCTTCTCAATATATGGTACAGGTATGGTACACAATAGTGTTTTATTAAAAGTGTCATGTTTATTGTCAGTATATGGTACAAAATATTTTTTACCAGTTTCATAACTATTAGCAATATATGGTAAAAAATCGTGTTCTAGTTTCATGCATGTAGGTTGGCCATGGCACCAGTCGCCCGTTGAAAGACTACGACTGAAGGTATTAGGATGCAACTAGGACTGGTCCAGACAGTTCCAGGTTAAGTCTTCCTTCGGGACGGGTCTTTCCTCATGCCTTCATCTACACTGAATATTCTGGCATATTCATTACACATCTCTTGCTATTCCATTACATTTGACAAGTCACAACATTCTGCACATCTGTCTCTTTTACTTTCCTTTTCCTCACATATTGTAATTATTTATGGAAGGTTCACAACTAATGGCCCCCAGTACCCGGCATAGTGGGGTGCGAAGCATCTCCGGGGATCGTGTTGACTCCACCATTGGCTTGAGGGCAGACACGCCTGGTGGTAGTAATGGTTCTGCTCTTAACCTTGCACCTCCCAATAGATCTGCTTCTTTCACTCTTCACTATTCAAACATTCGTGGGCTGAACTCTAATCTTTCGTCTGTGGAACAGCACTTGGGCACTTTCCTCCCTAACCTCCTCCTCCTCCTATCTGAAACCCAGTTGTCTATACATGCTTCCACTGACCCTTTCCAATTCTCCCACTATAATCTGTATACTCGTTTTCGTTCCAAAGGTGGGGTCTGTGCTTACTACAACATTAACACTCCTACTGTGAGGCTCATGGACCTTGAATCTCCTGACTTTGATGTTCTCTGGCTAAAAGTCTATCTCTCCACTACCACTATCATCCTTTGCTTCTGCTACTGTTCTCCAAACTCCACCGAGTTTGTGTCTTTCTTTGAATATCTCTCCTCGTGCCATGAGTCCTTGCTATCTTCTCACCCACATGCCGAAGTTCTCTACATTGGAGACTTCAATGTACACCACAGTGAGTGGCTTCATTCTTCTCACACTGATGTGGGAGGAAGCGAGGCTCTTGCTTTCTCTATTACTCACGATCTGGAGCAAATTATCAAACATCCTACTCGCGTTCCTGATCGTCACGAACGTGCTGCAAACACTCTTGACCTATTTTTTACTTCTAACCCTTCAATCTACTCTTATTCTGTGCTTTCCCCTATTGGTAAATCTGACCACTCCATGATCTCTGTCTCTTCCATTTTCGCTCCCCCACCACCAATCCCTCCTACTCAACGCCGTCTTTGGCACTTCGAGCGAACCCAATATGAAAATATGCGTAACTTTCTCTTTGACTTTCCGTGGGATGACTACTGCTTTCGGTCCCGCAACCCTGATCGGGTAGCTGTAAAAGTTGCCGAGATCATGACCGCAGGAATGGAGGCGTACATCCCCTCTTCTACAAAAACTTTTCTCTCCCCCTAAAACTTGGTTTGACCGTGCCTGCTCCATGGCTATCCAGGCTAGGAATCAGGCTCACCGATCTTACCAAGCCTCTCCTTCCGATTTAACTCGCTCTGCTTTTATTATAGCTAGGAATCGCTGTACAGCTCAGATTCGATGGTCTAAGGCTTCCTTTATAAGAAGGAAAGTTGATGACCTTAACTCCTCTCCCACTGACAAATGCTTCTGGTCCTTAGCCAAAAACCTCTCCAAAAACTTCTGTAACTCAAGCTTTCCCCCTCTCATTCATTCTGATGGTTCTATAGCTTGCTCTCCCACTGACAAAGCCACTCTCTTTGGCTCTCATTTTTCTGCCAACTCTTCTATCAACGATTCCAGCGCACCTGTTCCTCAGTCTTTTCCCCTCTCTAACCCTATGCCCTCCCTTATCCTTTCTTCACGAAAAGTTCATAAGGTTCTTCGCTCACTAAAGACAAACAAGGCATCTGGTCCCGATGGTATCCCTGCAAGGTTCCTTAAGGAGTTTGCAGATGAACTGGCTCCCGTTCTTTTCCGTCTTTTTCGCCTCATTCTGTCAACCAGTATCTATCCTTCATCTTGGAAGCTTGCTCTAGTTCAGCCTGTTCCTAAGAAGGGTGACCGCTCTATTCCTTCTAACTACCGACCTATTGCTCTAACCTCCTCCATTGCTAAAGTTTTCGAAACTTTGCTCAATGCTCACTTCTTGAAACGCCTTGAATCTAACTCACTTATCTCCGATCACCAGTACGGCTTCCGCAAGGCAAGATCCACTGGTGATCTCCTGTCCTATCTTACTCATGTATGGTCATCTTCTCTGAGGAACTATGGGGAATCCTTTGTCGTCGCCCTTGATATCTCTAAGGCTTTTGACAGAGTCTGGCACAAGGCTCTGTTGGCCAAACTCCCTGCCTATGGCTTTACCCCTTCTTTCTGTTCTCTGATTTCCAGTTTTCTTACTGACCATTCTATATCTGTAGTTGTTGATGGCGCGACATCTAGCCTTTTCTCTGTTTCCAGTGGTGTTCCACAGGGCTCTGTTCTTTCACCTACTCTCTTCCTTCTCTTCATCAATGATCTTCTACAATCCCCATCTTCCTCTCTTCTTCATGCCTTTGCCGATGATTCTACCCTTCACTTTTCCTCTGCCTTTTCTTCACAACCTTCATCTGTTACTCGTAATCAATCTCGTATCACTCTTTCTTCTATTCTTAACTCAGATATGCAGAGAGTATCTGAATGGGGCACTCAAAATTTAGTTAAATTCAATGCCTCCAAGACACAGTTTCTGGCTATCTCTTTATTTTCTTCTCCTCCTGATAACCCTATTGTCTTCGAAACTAATGAAATTTACCCTCATAACTCTATCAATATATTAGGAATCCATATAGCCTCTAATTTGTCTTGGAGGAATCACATAATCCAAATTTCTAAATCTTCATCCCAAAAATTGGGGGTTTTGTTTCGTTTTCGTTATTACTTTTCCTCATTGCAGTTACTTAAAATTTACAAAGGTCTTATCCGTCCCTGCTTAGAATACTGCTCACACATCTAGGGTGCTTCTTCCTTTACTTATCTTCTTGATAGGGTTGAATTTAAGGCAGTCAGACTCATTAATGATCCTTCTCTTACTTCTAACCTGGATTCTATCTCTCTTCGCCGTAAGGTATCTTCCCTTTTGCTTTTCTATCGCTACTACTTCCATCGCTGCTCTGATGAGTTGGCGAGTTGCATCCCTCCTCCACTGCCGAGGCTGCGTAACACTCGCCAAGCGGCCTCATCTCACAGGTACTGTGTGGAGATTTGTAGCTCGCGGATTGGTCGGTGCAGCGACTGCTTCTTTCCATCTACCTCCAGACTCTGGAACTCTCTTCCTCCTTCTGTCTTTCCTAATTTTTATGACCATCCTTCAAAAAGCAGATCTGTCGTCATCTCAGAGCCTAGTCCTCCATATCTCTGGGTCCTCTTTACTTTGACTGTTGTTTTTCTGTCTGTCGTTTTCCTTTATGTGACATTACCTCATCTCTGCCTTGCCCTTAACCTTTTTCTTTTCCTTCGTCTTGGTATTTTCTCGTGCCCGGGCCTTTGTTGATGAGGGCAGTTTCTGCCTGTCCCGGTGTCACACTTAAAAAAAAGAAAAAAAAATATGATAAAGAATAGTTTTTTGTTTTCTAGTTCCATGCATATTATCACTGTATGGTACAGAATAGTGTGTTTCTGGTTCATGTATATTATCAATGGATGATACAGAATAGTGTTTTTTTTATATTATATTATCAATATCTGGTACAAAATAGCATTTTTTTTTTTTTTTTCATGTATATTATCAATACAGTGTTCCTTCCATTATCGCAATGGTTCGGTTCCGGGACCTGGCGCGAGACAGGAAAATCGCGGAGTAGGATCAGCCTATATGTACATAGATATTTTAATTTCTTTTTACGTTTACACTGTATAAACCCTCCCTGTACTGTTAACAAACCACCCTTTACTTCACAAATAACAGCATGCAACGTAAATTTATATTAACGTGATAGATAAAATTACGGTGTATGAAGTGGTAATTACATGACATACTCATGTACATAGGTATTTTACAATTATTTTTACGTTTACGTACTGTATAAACCCTCCTTGCACTGTTAAAAGAACACCCTTTACTTTATAAATAACAGCAAGCAACGTAAATTTTTATGAAAGTGATAGGAAAACTTACCGTGAATGAGGTGATGATGACGTGACATACTCATGTACATAGGTATTTTACAATTATATTTACGTTTACATACTGTATAAACCCTCCCTGCACTGTTAAAAAAACACCCTTTACTTTATAAATAACAGCATGCAACGTAGGTGAGAGCCTTTTCTTTTTCCGAAACTCTGATAGCGGTATCGTATTTTACATGGTGCAATACTGTTAGTATGTATGTTTTCTATTATTTTTTACTGTTTTATTATTCTTAGGCTAGGAAATACTTGTTTTATCAATAAAATAATGAACATTTTAATATTCACTAGGTTACGTAGGTGAGAGCCTTTGCGTTTTCCGAAACGTGATAACGATATCGTATTTTACATGGTGCAATACTTTTAGTACTGCATTTATGTTTTTTACCATTTTTTACTGTTTTATTATTCTTAGGCTAGGAAATACTTATTTTATCAATAAAATAATGAAAATTTTAATATTCACTCGGTCACGTAGGTGAGAGCCTTTGCGTTTTCCGAAACGCTGATACCGGTATCGTATTTCACATGGTGCAATACTGTTAGTATTTATGTTTTTTTACTATTTTTTACTGTTTTATTATTCTTAGGCTAAGAAATACGTTTTTTTTATCAATAAAATCATGAAACTACTGGAAATTTTAATATACAGTATATGCTAGCTCACTTAGGTGCGACCCCAATACATTGTATGCTATCGGACACTATTTGACATGATGCAATACCCTGTACTGTGAGTTATATATCTAAATTTATGTTTTTTTACTAATTTTTACTGTTTTATTATTCGTAGGCTGGGAAATAAATTTTTTTTATCAATTGAATAATGAAATTTGTTTTTTACAATAAAAAAATGAAAATACTGAAAATTTTTATTTTTTCAATATTTTTAGAATTTTGCATATACCCAAAAAATAAAATAATAATTTGCCAAAAAAAAAACCCTTGTGCAGTGAAAACGCGAGCCAAGAAACGCGATCCAGCGAAGAATCATTGTATATGGTACAAAATAGTGTTTTTTCCAGGTTTCAGTTATATTATCAATATCTGGCACAATATATTTTCTTTTCTATGACGTGTATATTATCAATATAAGGTACAGTTAGGGTACAAAATACTATTTTTTCTAGTTTCATGTGTATTATCAAAGTATGGTATAGTGTTTTCTTTACTTCTAGTTTCACATATATAATCAGTATATAGTACCGAATAGTTTTTTCTAGTTTCATTTATATTATCAATATATCGTACAGTTATTGTGCAGAATAGTGCTCTTTTTTTCTAGTTTCATGACAATTATTAATATATGGTACCGGTATGGTGTAGATGTGTTTGTTTTTTCTAGTTTCATGACTATTATTAGTTTATGGTGCAGTTTAGTTTTACTTTATTTTATTTTTATTTTTTTCAGTTTCATGACGTGTACACAAGAATCTGCAGAAAGCGTAGTATTCCGGTCATGGATCAGAGCGAATTCGTGTCTCTTTGCACTTTGCTAGAGTCCAGGGGCATGTTGCAATTGAAGAGATCAAAAGAAATTCGAAATTGTAAGGTAAATATTTGTGATATTTTTTCTTGGCTGTTTACTCCTAGTTGTATTACCAATCATTCATTGAGCCTTGGTTTCTATTTTTGACAAACTGTGTATAATTAATTCTGTTTTCAGTTATTTTTTTTCAACAATAATTGTCTGCTTGTAAGTAAGTGGGGAACTACAGTATCCAAGTGGCTAACACACTCGACTAGGAAGTTTACAGACATACGATTGAGCTCACCTTTGGGCGAGAGAAAGGGCATACTAGCCTTAAATTCTTCAGCTACGCTCCATGTCCACCTCCTCATTGGGAACTAAGAGTGACATGAAGCGAGAATTTATGTTGCCTGCTTGTAGGTACCTTCTTAAAAGGATATCCTTCGTGATGAGAGAGAAATGCCTCTACAACATGTACTCCCAGTATATTGTGATAACTAGTTACAATAAATCTTTTTTATAATAAATCTTTATTTCCATTTCAATACAATGGGTATTCGTCGGCCAGGGCAAGCCCCAACCCCCCACTGTGGTGTCCGACCACAGCAGTTCCTGCCAGTAAACAGCTTAAACTCTCGGTCTTGGACGGGAACCGATCTTTCGACAAGAGCTTGACCCACAAATTTGTTAGCTTAATTATGACTGAAATAGCGATTGAATTTAAGTCACAGACTCCTTTTTCTACTATGGGCTAGGACGGTGCCTTCTTGTGAAGGGCATTGGTTTTGATAGGTGTTATTGTTACCCAGAGTCAGTGCCTTTCTAACCTCAGACAGGTGGTCCACAATCCCTCGACCTGAGGACTTGGTCGTGAGTGCTACCACATTGTTAAGACCGAAATTAAGTGGTTTATATTGCCATGAGAATGAATCACTTAAAATTCTAGTCTGAGAGGAGAAATGCGTCTTACAAGTGTGGTGGTTGTTTACATTCATTATAAGGAAGACATATTAAACATAGATTATCCCAGGCTGGAAGTCGAACCTAGGATGCTTAAATCCAGACCAGTTGTGAAATGTTTCATGTTTCCACATATAATGATGTGTACATTTGATCATGACGTATTAACATTAGTATATCATATTTAAGTCAAGATAACCAATTTACGTAAATATCTGCCGTTATTATATCTGCTGCTCTACATTACCACATAGTAGGTTGGCTCATGGCATCAGCTGCCCATTGCCATACTACAGCTGAAGCTCTTTTGGACTTGAATAACTGTCCAGGACAGCTTAATGTTAAGCTTCCTTCAGTTAAGTTTATTTTTCTGTGCCTTTATCAACACCGAATATTCTTGGATATTCGCGACGCATCCCTTATTATCCCTTCACTTCTGACAACACAACACTCCCCATCTCTGTTTCTCTTTGCTGTAAGTTTTTTTGTGCCCAGGCCCAATGAGGGCAGTTTTCTTTGGCTGTCCTGGTGTCTCACTCATAAAAAAATAAGTAGTCTTAATGTTCCCGAATTATATTAATGAGCATTTTACCTTTCCAGGTCCTCCTGAGATTAAATCCAGAAGAAGCGGAACAAGTTCTTGGTGACAGAAATCTCCTGGCTGCGGTATTGGAAGATAAAGAAAGTCTGGGAAAGCTTTGCAAAGCTTAACTTTTAGTACATACGGCAGCGATATATGTCTAATCATATTGTCTTATTTAAAGTTTTAGTACATACGCAATAGATATATGTCTAAACACATCCTCTTGTTGAAAGCTTAGTACTTACACCATAGATATATGTCTAATCACATTGTCTTTTTTAAAGTTTAGTACATACACCATAGAAATATGTCTAAGCACATTTTCTTGTTCATATTTTATATGATCAAACCCAAATTTTTAGGCCTTCATCACATAGTATTGTTCAAATTCATATTATCAGAATTAATTTTTTAAATTTATGCAGTTGTGCTTAATATTATTTCTGGTTCTCGTTTTGCAAAGTAGAAAGTCAATTTATTAATCTTGAGATATCAGGCACATGTATGTCCTGATAATGATTTTTTTAAGAATTTTTTTAATATGAGGTACTTTTTAGTTTGCATGTGTGTAGAAATTTAATTTATTTCCTGATTTCAATGTAACGAGAGAGTTAATTTTATATACTCATGACATCAGGTGTGCGAAATGCCTCTGTGTCGATTTTTTTTTAAATTTTCAATTCGAGGTGATATTTAGTTCTAATATTGTGTCTGGTCTTCTGCAGAAGATTATTATTTATTGAAAAAGGGAGACTTTGTGGTGACCTCTCATCCATAAAGTGCTAAAACACAAGGGAATAGGATGAGTACGTCTTCTGGTGAGTGTGTGCTTTGATTTAGCCATCTCCCTTACGTGAGTGATGTACGTGTTTGTGTATATATATATATATATATATATATATATATATATATATATATATATATATATATATATATATATATATATATATATATGTAATAAATGGAATTTTTTTAATTTTCAGTAATAAAATTATTTTGTATGTCTTCTGGTGAATGAATGTGTATCTTGACTCAGCCATCCCCCTTGCGGGGGAGAAGTTAGGTGTCTGTATATGTATGTAACAAATGGAAATTTTTATTTTTAGTGATAGAAATATTTTTACCCCTCCCCTTTTCAGATTTACCCCCATGAAGACTTGGGGCATTCGAGGTATCTAGTGGGACCTTGCCCACCTGACACCCCTATATTTAGAATCTGAATGCTCTTAGATGTGAAAAGGATGAGTAAAGAGACCGGTAGAATGTATATGAGAAGAAAAGTAGTCTGTGATTTGGTGTATGCTCTGATTAGGGCACCCTATTACATACATACATGCATGTAATTACCTAATTGTGCTTTGTTTGCATTCTCATTTTATGTTCAATTATTGTTACCAAACTTGGTAAAAATTTTATGCCATTTTTGTTATGATATTATTGATGTTCAACTACATGTAGAATTTTTGTTATTAGATTTGATATGTCACATGTTTTAAGCCATTCTTTGGAATATACGTTGAAGTCAGAATGTAATTTTCTTCACATTAAAACATCAAACAACTATTTGACGTGACGATTGGCACAGCATGAAGCTGCATCCTCTATTTCATTAATGTTTCTTTAAGTGGAATAAAGAAATAAAAAAAAAAAAAGAAAGGAAGATGTGCAGATGGAGTTGAAGAAGAGATGCAGGATATTAGCATCTGGTGTGCAGAGATAAAAACGCAGAGAACACAGACACTCCTCAACTTATGAACGAGTTATGTTCCAAGCAGGCATTTGTATCCTGAATTATTTGTAAATTGTGTTAGAACAATGCATTTGTTTTCTTATCCTAAAGACAAAAATAAAACATAGATTATATTAATAAATTGTAATAATTATAATTCTGAACATGCAGTGTATTTTGTTTGTAAGTCGAGGAGTACTGTATATGTATGTTTTCTTAAAAAAAAAAAAAAAAAAGATCTTTGAGTCAAAGGATATACACAAGAAAAATTCTGGCATAAAAAATGGGTATTCAGGTAATAAAAATAATAACAAAAGTCTGTGCAGGGGAGGATTTTGGGTAGAGAAAATTAACAATCTGTTGGTTCTGGAATTAGGACGATAGTAGACTGGTGAAGGAGAATTTTGAGCAAAAGTAAGCCAATATACATCTAGAGCATCACTTGTATCTAAATCTGCTTTTCTATTTATGTATCGCAATGCTAAATATGTCATTCTACACCAGCCACCCGTTGTGATACTACAGATGTAGGTCTTTTAGGCTTAAATAGGACTGTTGTGGACAGTTCGATGTTAAGTCTCTTCAGTTATGGATCCTTTTCTGTGCCTACATCAACACAATATTCTTGCATATTCGTTTCTCATCTCTTATCCCTTCACATCTGATAAGTCATAACTTGAGAGCAATTTTCTTTGCCTGGGATGGTATTACTCATAAAAATAAAAGAAAAATATCTGTTTTGCTTTTATTATATTTTTTTAATTTTCATACATCGGTACAAGTATGATATATAATATTTTACTTGAGAAAACTGTTTGTCAGAGTTTATTCAACCTCAAGCACTACATTAGAAATTTAATTAATTCAGTTGCATATGCAGTGGCAGCTCGAAAAATATAATGCAAGGACCTCGTCACGGTAAACTTTACACAACGATTTTTACCTGCTGATATATGTTGCTAGGTTCAGGCAGCAAGAATTTGGAACTTGTAATATGAGCTCGTTTCCCATAGTATGCAATAAATTTTTCTTGGATAATGGTATCATTTACAGTATGATAATAGTAATTAGAGGAAGTAAGTTAAATAATTTAATGTGAGATACTAATAACACACCTTATGTGTAAAGTCTTCCTTGAGGAATCCTCATTGTCAAGTTGGTGGAGGTAAGGATAGCTAAGGTGGTGAAGTTAATAAGCTTCGTTTCATGTGTTACTGTTAGGCCCCATTATGGGGGTGGACACATTGAAACTGTGTAGTTAAGGCTGGTTGCCCTTCCTAGCACCCCAAAGTGAGCTCGATCACGGGTCTGTCAACTCGAGCGAGCATTCTACCTTCTAAGCTACTGTGGTTTCTGGTACTGTTAATATTACTAGAAATATTAACATCAGCTTTTCAGTGTAGCAGTATAGGCTACACTGAATGCAGCTCAACTTTGCCAGATCTTGCACCGGTAAATCCTACACTGTCATACAGCATGAAACCTCTATTTTTGTCTCGTTTTAATGAGAATTTTAAAACCTCAGTCATTAACTTATTGAAAATAACATATAATGCCTTTTTTTGTACCTCATTTGTTAGATTCTTATTACTTTTTTGTGAGATTGATGGAGTTATACTTCTGCTAGTGAATATCTGAGGAGACTGCAGGTCAGCTGCTCCTTTGGGCAAGCTGACTCTGGTCATATATATATATATATATATATATATATATATATATATATATATATATATATATATATATATATATATATATATATAATATACAGTAATCCCCCCATTATCGCAGTAGTTCAGTTCTGGGACCCGGCGCGAGACAGGAAAACCGCGAAGTAGGATCAGCCTATATGTACATGGATATTTTAATTTATTTTTACGTTTACACTGTATAAACCCTCCCTGTACTGTTAACAAACCACCCTTTACTTCATAAATAACAGCATGCAATGTAAATTTATATGAAAGTGATAGATAAAATTACAGTGAATGAAGTGGTAATTTCATGACATTCTCATGTGCATAGGTATTTTACAAGTATTTTTACGTTTACGTACTGTATAAACCCTCCCTGCACTGTTAAAAAAACACCCTTTACATTATAAATAACAGCAAGCACGTACATTTTTATGAAAGTGATAGGAAAACTTACCGTGAATGAGGTGATGATGACGTGACATACATAGGTATTTTACAATTATTTGGCAAAAAAACAACCGCGATACAGTGAAAACACGAACCAAGAAACGCGATACAGCGGGGGATCACTATATATATATATATATATATATATATATATATATATATATATATATATATATATATATATATATATATATATATATATATATATATATATATATATATATATATATATATATATATATATATATATATATATATATATATGTATGTATGTATGTATGTATGTATGTATGTATGTGATTACCTAATTGTGATTACCTAATTGTGTTTACGGGAAAGAGCCCAAAGCTCGTATCTTCCCGTCTCCTGATCGGTTCCATTTTTAGACTTAGTGATACTTATCATATCTGTCCTTAAAACTATGGATTGATTTACGGGAAAGAGCCCAAAGCTCGTATCTTCCCGTCTCCTGATCGGTTCCATTTTTAGACTTAGTGATACTTATCATACCTGTCCTTAAAACTATGGATTGAGGTAGCATTAACTACCTGTATGTATGTATGTGATTACCTAATTGTGTTTACGGGAAAGAGCCCAAAGCTCGTATCTTCCCGTCTCCTGATCGGTTCCATTTTTAGACTTAGTGATACTTATCATACCTGTCCTTAAAACTATGGATTGAGGTAGCATTAACTACCTCCTCGCTTAGCGAATTCCAATTATCAACTACTCTTACACTGAAAAAGTATTTCCTTACATCCTGCAAACAAGTTTTCTTCCGAAGCTTCAAACTATGACCTCTAGTTCTAGAGCCAGCCATATCGAAATATCGATCCCTATCCACTCTATCATAACCATGAAGGAATTTAAAGACTGTCACCATATCCCCCCTTACTCTTCTAGCTTCGAGTGATGGCAAGTCTAATTCCCTCAGCCTCTCATCATAACCGAGATTGCGTATTTCTGGCACCAGTTTTGTGGCATGTCTTTGAACTTTTTCAAGCTTAGCTATGTGCTTTTTCAAGTGCGGATTCCAAAAGGGGGCTGCATATTCGAGTTTTGGCCTCACATAGGTTACATAAATATTTCTGAACATTTCCTTGTCCATGTGCCTGAAGGCTACCCTTACATTTGATAAGAATGCATATGCTGCCCTTACTACGCCATTTATATGTATTTCTGGAGACAAATCTGCCAATATGTTTACTCCTAGATCTCTCTCATTTTCTGTCTCCTGAAGTTGTACTCCAGCCACCGAGTAGTCAAGCTTGGGCCTTCTTGCACTTGTACCCATTCTCATTACCTTACATTTTGAAGTATTGAATTTCATTAGCCACTTTTCTGACCACTCATGCAGATTATTTAGATCCTCCTGAAGTTCTCTACCATTGTTCTCGTTTTTTACTTTCTTCACAATCTTTGCATCATCTGCAAACATATTCATGAATGAATTTACAGACTCTGGTAGGTCATTTACATATACAAGGAACAAAAGTGGCCCTAAAACTGAACCCTGTGGAACTCCACTACTAACTCTTCTCCATTCAGACACTGAGTGTCTTACTCTAACCCTCTGTTCCCTTCCTTCTAAGTAAGTTTTTATCCATTCCAAGACATTTCCACCTATTCTAGCCATTGATTGCAGCTTCCTAATAAGTCTCCCATGTGGAACAGTGTCAAACGCTTTCTGGAAGTCTAGGAATATGCAATCTGCCCAGCCCTCTCTTTCCTGTAAGATTTGGCTTACCTCATCATAAAATTCTAATAAGTTTGTTACTGTTGATCTTCCTTCTCTGAAGCCATGTTGCCTCACTGACAAAAAGTTGAAGGATTCCAAGTGAAGAGAGATATGTTTCCTTAGTAGTTTCTCCATAACTTTGCAAACTATGCTGGTCAAGGAAACTGGTCTATAGTTCAGAGCCGTATCCCTCCTTCCCTTTTTGAAGATAGGTATCACATTTGCTTGTTTCCAGCATCTTGGAATCTCCCCCGACTCCAATGACTCCTTAAATATGATACTTAGTGCCACTGATATTGTGTTTGCGCATTTTTTAAGCACATGAGGGGATATGTCATCAGGACCTGTAGCTTTATGAACATCTAAATCCATCAGCGCTTTGCATACCTCTGTGGCTGTAAGGTTGATGTTCTCTAATACCGGCCCTTGAGCTTCTATCACTGCAATCTGAGGGGGTGGGGTATTTTCTACTGTAAATACTGACTGAAACTCCTTGTTCAATTCTTTGCAGATCTCTTCGTCCGTCTCAGTGATGCTTCCATCCGCTCTCTTTAGCCTTAAAACCTGTTCTTATGTATGTATGTATGTATGTATGTATGTATGTATGTATGTATGTATGTATGTATGTATGTATGTATGTATGTATGTATGTATGTATGTATGTATGTATGTATATATATATATATATATATATATATATATATATATATATATATATATATATATATATATATATATATATATATATATATATATATATATATATATATATATATATATATATATATATAATTTATACACTTGCACTACTACATTATGTACACAATAAAATATAACCTTACATAATTATCGTTATTTGTTTGCTGTATATTTTCCAAACATTTTGCAGGATAAATGTTTTGTTTGCGCAAGTATATCAGCAAATCCATGAATCTTTATTCACTCATATAGATATCTTTTACAAACTTACACGTTTTTTACCTTTTACTTGCGCTTTATGTTCACTGTTGCGTCTTTTGAAGGTTGCATGAATCCCTTCAAACAGTTTATATTTGTTTGAAAAACTGATAATTTATTGATGTTTCAGTAACATATGCACTCTGATATTCTATTAGTGGCCCAGTAAGTGTCACAGCTAGTTAAATTAAGGTCCTTTCATGGACTACAATCATGACTGGTACTGTTCATTGTTCATAATTAGGTCTTGAGTAAATCCTTTGATGATGACCGCAATATATTATCTCTACATGACTCGACTGCGTACTAAAAAATCTGGAATCCAGTGTTTACTGTAGGAAAAGCACACAGTTCAACCAAATGTGCATGATGGCTTCAAGATCAAGCCATCTGTTGAGAAATATCAAGCATTCTATAGACAGTATCCATGTCCGGAAGTAGGCGGATGACAATCGGACTTCACACTTCTCTGGAGCTAAAGATGATGTAACATGTGCAGGGGAAGTGTTTGCTTGTACGAGTACCTTTGTCTTTGGCAACAGGTTGCGATGGCATGTTGTTTATATGCTCCAAGAATGACAGAGCCAGCGAGGCGACCATGTCGTGGCATCTGGGCAGCATCTCCCAGCGAGGTCTGGAAGGTTGGGCCATGCTGTCGTCTTGTCCCAAGCTTGTAGGTCAAAGACTTACTGCCCCTTGTTTGAAATAGGCCCCGTGGAGTAAATCTTACTAAGTATTGTAAATATTTGCTTAAGAATTACATGAATATTGGGTATTTTAGAATTGAAATAATTTAAATTTGTATCCGTGAGATTGGAGGAAAGTTGAGCACCAAAGCGTTGGTTGAGCTGGAGTCTCCCGCGGTAAGTGACCAATGGGGAGATTTCAAAAGAGATGGACTTAGAACATCAGCGAAGGTCATGAGAAACAGAGGGTCCTCCCTGAAACGAGTATAACAAGATAGACGGTATGATGATCGGGATAACTGGAGGAGTCTAACATAGAAATACATATAAATGGCATAGTAAGGGCAGCATATGCATTCTTATCAAATGTAAGGGTAGCCTTCAGGCACATGGACAAGGAAATGTTCAGAAATATTTATGTAACCTATGTGAGGCCAAAACTCGAATATGCAGCCCCCTTTTGGAATCAGCACTTGAAAAAGCACATAGCTAAGCTTGAAAAAGTTCAAAGACATGCCACGAAACTGGTGCCAGAAATACGCAATCTCAGTTATGATGAGAGGCTGAGGGAATTAGACTTACCATCACTCGAAGCTAGAAGAGTGAGGGGGGATATGGTGACAGTCTTTAAATTCCTTCATGGTTATGATAGAGTGGATAGGGATCGATATTTCGATATGGCTGGCTCTAGAACTAGAGGTCATAGTTTGAAGCTTCGTAAGAAAACTTCTTCGCAGGATGTAAGGAAATACTTTTTCAGTGTAAGAGTAGTTGATAATTGGAATTCGCTAAGCGAGGAGGTAGTT
Organism: Halocaridina rubra; assembly: GCA_037179515.1. NCBI lineage: Eukaryota > Metazoa > Arthropoda > Malacostraca > Decapoda > Atyidae > Halocaridina > Halocaridina rubra. The sequence goes on along the minus strand of JAXCGZ010013960.1, from coordinate 2,290 downwards.
AATGGTATCTCAATCCATAGTTTTAAGGACAGGTACGATAAGTATCACTAAGTCTAAAATGGAACCGATCAGGAGACGGGAAGATACGAGCTTTGGGCTCTTTCCCGTAAACACAATTAGGTAATCACAATTTGGTAATCACAGACTATCAGGGCAATAAAGACCTACCAAGTGGATGGTGAGAATGTATTTTTTTGTGGTTTTAGAGCAAAAATTTATTTTATTAATGGTAATATATGACATCAAATGAAAATATGAATCTCTCGGGTTCTGGTATATATTCTATATGCATATATTGTGGGCATCAAAGTGGACTTTTTATCTACACTTTGATTGCAAAGAAGAACCACCTCCAAAACTGTATTTATGATATTGTTCTCTGTGATCAGTTCCCATCTTGAAAATTTATCTTGTCAAAGAAGGGGTTAGGATGGGCACTGTACTTACCTACTTTTGGTCATGGTAAATAGCACTGTGTTTGTGATTCCCCATCACCTGGTCACTTTCTTTCTTCTTTTTTTAAATTCTGTACCACTTTTCAAATCTTTCAATTACATTATGGATGCATTTTGCAAATTTCAAATATAATCACATGTACTTCCTTACATCCTGCTTAGAAGTTTTCTTACAAAGCTTCAATCAAGGTTTAGTTGGGTTAGGTTAGTTACATAATTTAATAGGGTAAATTTGGTTGTATATGCAGCAGTAATGATTAGCTATAAATTCATCTGCGTGACATTTACCAAAGTAAGATATTTCCAAGAGTGGGTGACAGGAGTTTTCTAAATATATATCAAAGAATTGCTATGGGGGTGCATAAAACCAATCTTAAACTACCTATCTATCTATCTATCTATCTATCTATCTATCTATCTATCTATATATATATATATATATATATATATATATATATATATATATATATATATATATATATATATATATATATATATATATATATATATATATATATATATGTAGTCACCGTGACTCAAGCGGTAGCGTCCGCGACTTTGAGGCGTCAGGTCGAGGGTTCACGCCCCAACACAGTCTGAGGTTAGCAATGGCATGCACTCAGGGTAACGATTACATCTGCCAAAACAAGTCCTTCGCAAGAAGGCAACCATCCTAGCCCTTGGTAGAAAAGGGAGTCCGTGACGTAAAACCGGAACAAAAAAAAAAAAAAACAAACATATATATATATATATATATATATATATATATATATATATATATATATATATATATATATATATATATATATATATATATATATATATATATATATATATATATATATATATTCTCAGCATTAACCCATTTTTATATGGGGTAGCCGTTGTGAATGAGTCGTCTCCATCTATTTCTGTTCTGTGCTTCATTTTCATTAATACCCTTCCATTGCAAGTCTTCCCCAATACAATCGCCATCTTTTTCTTGGTCTTCCTCTCCTCCTTCTACCACGAACTCCCAACTCCATCGTATGTCTTCCAACATGATGTTCGTCCCGACGTAACAGGTGTCTATACCATCTAAGCCTTCCCTCCTGTATTTTATTTGATAATTAAACTACCTTTGTCGATCCTCTTATATACTAATTCCTAAGTCTATCATTCCTTGTTACTCCAGACATCCACCTCATCATTCTCATCTCCTCTACATCCATCTCCTTTCTCCTCTGTCTTCCTCATACTTGCTGTTTCTGTTCCATAAAACATAGCTGGTCTAAGAACGGTCCTATAAAACTTTCCCTTCGATCTCAGTGGTACCTTCTTGTCACAGAGAACACCAGATGCAGACCTCCAGTTATTCCATCCTGCCTGAATGCGATGTCTCACTTCTTAATCCATGCTTCCACAAGCCTCTACTATGGACCCCAAGTACTTGAACTTCTGTACTCTCTTTATTTCTTCCCCATCCACTCTTATGATATGTCCACCATCCTCAGCAATGTTTACACATATATTCGGTCTTTGACCTGCTTATCCTCATTCCTCTCTCCTCAAGTGCTGCTCTCCATTCCTCCAACTTCTCCTCCAAATCCTCCCTCCTCTCTGCACACAGTACAATGTCGTCTGCATATAATATGCACCATGGCACTGCTTCTCTCACATCTTTGGTCATTACATCCATCACCACATTGAATATGAATGGACTAAGTGCTGACCCCTGATGTAATCCCACTCTTACCTCAAATCCATCTGTCTCTCCAACACTGCTTCTCACTCTGGTATACACACTCCTATGCAGCTCCTGAATAAATCTAACATACTTTTCCAGTACTGTTATG
>JAXCGZ010013959.1:40000-43112 GCA_037179515.1 Halocaridina rubra | reverse complement strand
GAAGCATGTATAGACAACTGGGTTTCAGATAGGAGGAGGAGGTTAGGGAGGAAAGTGCCCAAGTGCTGTTCCACAGACGAAAGATTAGAGTTCAGCCCACGAATGTTTGAATAGTGAAGAGTGAAAGAAGTAGATCTATTGGGAGGTGCAAGGTTAAGAGCAGAACCATTACTACCACAAGGCGTGTCTGCCCTCAAGCCAATGGTGGAGTCAACACGATCCCCGGAGATTCTTTGCACCCCACTATGCCGGGTACTGGGGGCCATTAGTTGTGTACCTTCCATAAATAATGACAAAATGTGAGGAAAAGGAAAGTAAAAGAGACAGATATGCAGAATGTTGCGACTTGTCAAATGTAATGGAATAGCAAGAGATGTGTAACGAATATGCCAGAATATTCAGTGTAGATGTAGGCATGAGGAAAGAACCGCCCTGAAGGAAGACTCAACCTGGAACTGTCTGGACCAGTCCTAGTTGCATCCTAATACCTTCAGTCGTAGTCTTTCAACAGGCAGCTAGTGCCATGGCCAACCTACTACTGTAAATAGTGGGATGAAAGTCCCACGATAAAATATATATATATATATATATATATATATATATATATATATATATATATATATATATATATATATATATATATATATATATATATATATATATATATATATATATATATATATATATAAGGAGGGGCATTTCCTCCCAAAGCTCCGGTCACACTTCGGCTCACTGTGACGGTGGTATACATGAAGGTGCTCGTTGTCCTTTTATTGCTGGGGGTCTTGCCAACACAGGGCGGGGGAGAGTGACTGGATCTGGTAATATGATACTGTCGGTGAAGGGGGAGCTGAGACTTTCTCGGCGTCGCTCACTCACTGCTTGTAAGCGTCTAGAAGTATCTTCATCACTCGAATATACCTTCCATAGATGCTTCATATTTTTTTCTTCTGTATTTTTAATTCTTCTTTCTCTTCATCGAAATAACGGCGTGGGTTGATCCCGAGCTGTTCACCAATATCGTGGGACTTTCATCCCACTATTTGACACCAATACTGTGGTGTTAATTTCTCTTGGAGGTGTGGTTGATGATAACAGATAAGCATCTTCTTTATATGTGTTTATTTCTAGATTAACAATTGATTCCTCAGAGCTCCAATTCCTACAGTTCCTATCATGATCGATTCCAGGTTCCCGCCCCCAAGGGGGAGACTGCTAAGCTTTGGATGTAACGTCTGCCCCTGACAAGGTCTGATCTCTCACTGACTCGGCTTTGTTACTCTAGTGGCGGTCGGTGGGTATCGAGCTCGTCACTGCCATCCGGCACTTATAGGCATATTTAATATGCCTTACGACAATATATATATATATATATATATATACATATATATATATATATATATATATATATATATATATATATATATATATATATATATATATATATATATATATATATATATATATATATATATATATATATATATATATATATAATATATATATATATATATATATATATATATATATATATATATATATATATATATATATATATACATATATATATATATATATATATATATATATATATATATATATATATATATATATATATATATATATATATATATATATATATATATATATATATATATATTTTATGAGTGTCACCTGAACTGGCAAAACTGCCCTTATCAAAAAAGGCTCGGTCTCGAGAAAACACTAAAACGAAGGAAAGATAAAGGTTAAGGACAAGGCACAAATGAGGTAATATTTCACAAAGGAAAACGACAGACAGAAAAATTGTCAAAGTACAGAGTACCTAAATATATGGAGGATTAGGCCCTGAGATGAACATGGATCCGCTTTTTGAAGGAAGATTGGTCATAATAATTTGTAAAGACTGAGAGAGGAAGAGAGTTGCAGGGTCTGGATATATATATATATATATATATATATATATATATATATATATATATATATATATATATATATATATATATATATATATATATATATATATATATATATATATATATATATATATATATATATATATATATATATATATATATATATATATATATATATATATATAATATATATATATATATATATATATATATATATATATATATAGTATATATATATATATATATATATATATATATATATATATATATATATATATATATATATATATATATATATATATATATATATATATATATATATATATATATATATATATATATATATATATATATATATATATATATATATATATATATATATATATATATATATATATATATATATATATATATATATATATATATATATATATATATATATATATATATATATATATATATATATATATATATATATATATATATATATATATTTATATATATACATATATATATATATATATATATATATATATATATATATATATATATATATATATATATATATATATATATATATATATATATATATATATATATATATATATATCTATATATATATATATATATATATATATATATATATATATATATATATATATATATATATATATATATATATATATATATATATATATATATACATATATATATATATATATATATATATATATATATATATATATATATATATATATATATATATATATATATATATATATACATATATATATATATATACATATATATATATATATATATATATATATATATATATATATATATATATATATATATATATATATATATATATATATATATATATATATATATATATATATATATATATATATATATATATATATATATATATATATATATATAGATATATATATATATATATATATATATATATATATATATATATATATATATATATATATATATATATATATATATATATATATATATATATATATATATATATATATATATATATATATATATATATATATATATATATATACACGAGGCAGTAGATTGTGGCAAAGAATATGATACAATATATCTAGATTTTAGCAAAGCTTTCGATAGAGTTCCTCACAAAAGATTAGTTAAAAAGCTGGAAGCTCATG
>JAXCGZ010013959.1:0-32500 GCA_037179515.1 Halocaridina rubra | reverse complement strand
AATCCAATTACAGAGACAGTCCCGATAATATACTTAGTTCAATATATATTACGAGAGAGGAGGTAAGAAAAGAAACAGATAAATTAAAGGCTAATAAATCTATTGGACCTGATGGAATATATGCTAGAATATTAAAGGAATGCAAGGAAGAGCTTAGTTGCCCACTGACTGCATTATTTAATAATTCAATAAAATTAGGATCGGTACCCATGGAGTGAAAATTGGCAGATGTGATACCAAAATTTAAAAAAGGGGAACGAGTTAAAAAGAATAATTATAGGCCTTTAAGTTTAACGTCATTAGTGGGTAAGATTCTAGAATCCATCATTGCAAATAAAATAAGGGCACATCTAGAATTACACAGACTGATAAAACTTTCACAACACGGGTTTCTGAATGGTTCTTCTTGCCTTACAAACTTACTGTCTGTTTATTCAGAAGTTTGCGAGGCAGTAGATTGTGGCAAATAATATGATACAATATATCGAGATTTTAGCAGAGCTTTTGATAGAGTTCCTCACGAAAGATTAGTTAAAAAGCTTGAAGCTCATGGTAGAGGAGGAGCTGTTCTCAGATGAATCAAAGAATGGCTAAAAGACAGAAAACAGAGGGTTTGCGTAAATGGAGAGAAATCGGAGTGGGGCTCGGTTACTAGCGGGGTACCACAGGGCTCAGTACTTGATCCCCTATTATTTATCGTATATCTAAATGATCTGGATTCGGATATCAGTAGTAACCTAAGTAAATTCGCAGATGACACTAAAATAGGTAGACTTCTAAATGGAAAAGAAGACATTGATGCTTTACAGGAAGATCTAAATAAATTATCTGAATGGTCGGACAAATGGCAAATGGAATTTAATGTTGAAAAATGTAAAGTAGTTAAAATGGGTACTATAAAAGACTATATGAGTTATAAGCTAAATAACCATGAAATCATGAGTTTTCAGTGTGAAGGGGATTTGGGAGTTCTTGTGAGTAGTAATCTTAGGCCAAGAGAGCAATGTACAGCAGTCAGAAATAAAGCAAACAAAATTTTAGGATTTATCTCATGAAGTGTTGGCAACAGGATGGAAAAAGTTATTTTGCAGCTCTATCTTGCATTAGTTAGGCCCCATTTAGATTATGCTGTGCAATTCTGGTCACCCTATTATAGGATGGAAATTGAATCCTTGGAGAGAGTGCAGCGAAGAATGACCAAGATGATACACAATATCAGAACTCTACAATATGAGGACAGATTAAAAAACTTAATCTACATTCTCTAGAGAGGCGCAGAGTTAGGGGGGATATGATTGAAGTGTATAAATGGTTTAAAGGGACTAACAAGGGTGATATTAATAAAGTTTTAAAAATTCATGATCAAACCAGAACTCGTAATAATGGATTTAAGCTTGATAGATTTAGGTTCAGAAGGGAAATTGGTAAAAATTGGTTTGGTAATAGAGTAGCTGATGCATGAAACAGGCTGCCGAGTAGGATAGTAAATGCCAATTCCTTAGACACCTTCAAATGAAGATTAGATAGACATATGACAGAGGTATGGTGGGTATGAATAGGTTAGTGCTTATTAGAAAAATCATAGAAAGAAAAATGGAATAAATAAGTAGTGTAAAATAGAATAGGTTAGACATGCTGAATATATCGTTCAAAAATGGAGCTGCCTCGTGTGTGCCAGTAGGCATATTGCAGTGTCCCCTATTCTTAAGTTCTTATGTTCTTATATGTATATGTATATGTATATATATACATATATATATATATATATATATATATATATATATATATATATATATATATATATATATATATATATATCTACCTTGGCTGTTTCCCCCTTTATTTGGGGGGTAGCCGACATCAAGAAAGGAAAATAAATAGGGGGTTACTTTGCTCTAAGGGCAATGACGAGGGAGCTAGCGACCGTTCAGATGGCACTGCTGGAGTGCCACAGCCCATCCTCCTGGCTCTTCCACAACCTGTGTCGCTTCACAACTGCCAACTCCTCCTACTGCCCCTACCACAGGGCTACCTCGTAAGATGCAGCCCCGTGGTAACAGCAGATGCCCATCAGAGCTGCGTCACAATCGCTCGCCACTCATTCCTATTCCTAGCACGCTCGCTTGCTTCCCTCACATCCATCCTCCTATCATTCAGGGCTCTCCTTACTCCATCCATCCATCCAAACCTAGGCCTCCCTCTAGCATTTCTCCCATCAACACTCGCATTCATCACCTTATTCAGCAGCCTTTCATCATCCATCCTTTCCACATGGCCAAACCATCTCAGAACATTCATATCTACTCTGGCTGCAATTTCTCTCCTCACACCCGTTCTTGCTCTCACCACTTCATTCCTAACCCTATCCAATCGAGATACACCAATCATACTCCTCAGGCATTTCATCTCAAACACATTTAGTTTCCGTCTCTCAATTACTTTCATACCCCATAACTCTGATCCATACATCACAGTTGGCACAACCACTTTCTCATACAAAACTTTCTTAACATTCTTTTCCAACCCTCTATTCTTCATCACTCCTTTCAATGCACCTAACACTTTACATCCTTCATTCACTCTGTGACACACATCTGTTTCCACTCCACTATTTGCAGCTATAACCGAGACTAAATACTTAAACTGATTAACCTCCTCAAATGTCTCTCCATTCAACATAACATTCAATCCAGCGCCATCCTCATTTCTTGTACACCTCATAACCTTACTCTCTCCCACATTCACTCGCAACTTCCTTCTCTCACACACCATTCCAAATTCTGACACTAACTGACACAGCTTTTCCTCTGAATCTGCCACCACTACAGTATCATCTGCAAACAGCAACTGATTCAGCTCCCACTCGTTATCATCCCCATCTACCATTCTCAAACCTCGACCACACACTCGCTCATTCACATCTCTTACAACTCCATCAATATACAAATTGAACAACCATGGTGACATCACACATCCCTGTCTCAGTCCCACACTCACTGGAAACCACTCACTCACTTCATTTCCTACCCTAACACAAGCTCTACTGCCCTCATACAAACTCTTCACTGTATGCAACAATTTACCATTAACTCCATATAATATCAAAACATTCCACATAGCCTCTCTATCAACTCTATCATATGCTTTCTCCAGATCCAAAAATGCAAAATACACATCCTTACCCTTTGCTAAATATTTCTCACATAACTGCCTAACTATAAAAATCTGATCTATACAACCTCTACCTCTCCTAAAACCACTCTGCACTTCCGCGATCACATATTCTGTCTTATCCCTAATCCTATTAACCAGTATCCTACCATACACTTTTTCTACCACACTCAACAATCTTATACCCCTAAAATTACTGCATTCATAAATATCTCCCTTACCTTTGTATAGGGGCACTATACAGGCAATCACCCATTCCACTGGCACCAATGACAACATAAAGCATATATTAAACACTCTCACTAGCCATTCCAATACAGTCACACCCCCTTCTTTCAACATCTCCTCTCTCACACCATCCATTCCAGGTGCTTTACCTGCTTTCGCTTCATACAATGCCCTTTTCACCTCCTCTCTTGTAATCTCTCACTCATTTTCATCTCCCATTACTGGCCCTTGAACCCCTCCCACTGCCACTATAGCTGCCTCTCTATCTTCCTCAACATTCAGCAAGCACTCAAAATATTCTGCCCATCTTTTCCTTGCATCGTTCCCTCTTAACATCTGTCCATTCACATCTTTCACTGTCTCTTCCATCCTCGATCCACCCTTCCTTACTCTCTTCACTTCTTTCCAAAACTTCTTTTTATTCTCCTCATGTGACCTACTAAAATCCTGTCCCCACCTAACATTTGCCAACCTCTTCTCTTCCTCTACCTTCCGCTTGGTTTCCACATTTTTCTCCCTATATCTTTCATACTTCTCCCTACTTTTACACTGCAGCCATTCCTCAAAAGCCCTCTTTTTCTCTTCCACCATCAATTTCATCCCATCATTCCACCACTCGCTGCCCCTCCTCATGCCACCTCCAACATACCTATTTCCACACATATCACTTGCATGTCCCACAAAACATTCTTTCATCAACCCCCATTCCTCCCCTAGCTCCCCAACTTCTCTTTCTTTCACCCTGTAATACGCCACTCTCAACCTGTCCTGATATTGCTGTCTCTTCTCTGGCTTTTTCAACTCTTCTATCTTCACTATTTCCCTTCTACATCCCCCCACACTATTTCCCCACTCTTTTGCTACTACCACTTTTGCTTCAACCAAAAAATTATCAGACATCCCAGCAGCCACACCCCTGAATGCATGTACATCTTTCACTCTACCAACCATGCTCTTTGCAACCAACACATAATCCATCAATGCTCTTTCATTCACTCTTCCATTTGCCACTCTCATCCATGTATTCTTATTTATTAACTTCTTCTTAAATAGACTATTACCTATCACCAACTCTTGCTCCACACACATATCTAACAGTCTCTCGCCACTCTCATTCCCACCTGGTACTCCATACTTTCCTACAACACCTTCTATCTCTCCATCACCCACTCTGGCATTCAAGTCACCCAACACAACGACATAGTTCCTTCTACTCAGACCATCCACACATCTAGTTAACTCATTCCAGAATTCATCCCGCTCTTCCTCACTTCTCTCACATCCTGGCCCATACGTACTAACAAAAGCCCAACATTCCCTTCCTATCCTAGCCCTCACCCACATCAGCCTAGATGACACTTCTTTCCATTCCACTACCTGATTTACCATCCATTCACTCAGCAATAATGCCACACCTTCTCTCGCTCTCCCCCTTTCAACCCCAGACACCCTACCCGTCACATCACCAAATGCCACTTCTCCCTTTCCTTTCATCTTCGTCTCACGCAATGCCAATACATCCATCTTCCTACTACCAAACATATATCCAATCTCACATCTTTTGCTCTCTGTTGTACTACAACCACGCACATTTAGACACCCCAAAAACTAGAGTTTGGGGAAAAGTTATTCTCCCCTCTACTCCCCTTCTTCTTTGACGTCTTGCAGGAGGTTGATACAAGGGGGGGGGATTCCTATTCCCCCCGCCCCGTCCACTTTTAGTCGCCTTTTACGACACGCAGGGAATACGATGTGGCTATTCTTTGATGTTGTGCCCGCCCCACAGCATAGGAGATGTATTCATGCACTGCTCCAAGAAGAAATGGCTGGGAGACCCCATCCACTTTCAGCTATATAAGCCATTGGCAATAGAGACTTCGACTACGGATAACCTAGGGATGAAAAAGTAAATGTACAAAGGATATAACTCTCCCTGCATTGATACAGACCACTTACTAAAGAAGATTTACGACTTTCAGATGTCAGGTATATATATATATATATATATATATATATATATATATATATATATATATATATATATATATATATATATATATATATATATATATATATATATATATATATATGTGTGTGTGTTTATATATATATATGTATATATATATATATATATATATATATATATATATATATATATATATATATATATATATATATATATATATATATATAAATATATATATATATATATATATATATATATATATATATATATATATATATATATATATATATATATATGAAGCAAAAAAAAGGCCCATAAATAAAACACAAAAAGAAGCGAAGATGTACTATATATTACGACTGGACTCCAGTCGTTTTATTTATTTATTTATGGGCCTTTTTTTTTGCTTCATATTGTGCTGTGATATATATATATATATATATATATATATATATATATATATATATATATATATATATATATATATATATATATATATATATATATATATATATATATATATATATTCTCTCTATTGTGAAATCTTCGGGAATCGTTTATGAAAAATTCAAGCATCACAACCTTTGCCCACCTTCTCTTATATTCAGAGTAGACAGTATTATAGAGTCCTGTGCCTGCACATTTATGGAAGGGAGTTGATGTATTTATATTTATAGAGCACTCAGAGTTTGCAGGTGCCGTTGATGCTTTATTTTGTGTAGCATATTAGTGTAAAGGATGTCATGTGTTTTGTCAAAATATGTTGATGAGGTGCCATGAGATGAAGCGGTGTGGATACACTAGCTGTGGCAATTAGGTGAGTCTAGCTGGGAGGTGAGGGGAACAGTAACAACCTTTTATCCCCAAGGAGCTAAGAGGAATGATTAACGTATATCATCTACTTGTGACTGTATGTATTCTTATATCATAGTCATGGCGACATTACGGCACTTTTTAAAGCATAAGTGGTGACGACGGAAATGGGTATATTATTGCCACTAGTTATAACCTGAGAAACTACACCACCGATAGCGATACACAATACATTACATGTTACTGGGATGGTCCCTCTAAAAATAGACAAAAATTTAAATTCTTCAGAAGAATATTTTTCCATATCATGTCATATGATTTTCTTTTCTTTTCTCAGATAATGTAAGGGTGTAGACATCGAGACAAAGTTGGGAATATATTTTCTATAATAAGAGGCAAAACCTAAGCAAATATTTACTGCTTAAACCTTATGCCATACAAATTCTTTTATCACAATTACTTTATTATGCAGAGGGTAGTTATCGTCTTGGGTTATAAACATGTAACTCAACTTCACTTTTAAATAATTGAGTGTTTGACAGGTTCACTTTATGATAATGCTCTCACAACTATTCTAAGACAAAAGGTAAGTTGCCCATATATTCATCAGTGTTTTTACAAAAACACAGACTGTCATGTAACTATATCAAAGAGTCGTTGCCTTTTAAATCCAATGTCAAAGGGAAATTCTTGAAGTGGAAATGTTAATTAACAAAAATTGCAGTTTTAGCTTTTGTCTTTTCATCTAAAATTATTTGATAGTATCCTGCTTTTTAATCCAAAGTATTAAAACTTAGTTCCTTGCAACTTGCGTAGAATTTCTTCAGTCATGGAGAGCGGAAAAGAGTCTTTCTCTGTTATCTGGCTTAGCTTTTTAAATCAGTAAATACCTATATTTTGTTCTGTCTTTCTCCTTGATAAGTACCAAAATTGAATGCCAAGTACTTTACTAACTTTAATATGTTATTAATTTGCGTTTTTTCATTTCTATCTCTACACCATGTTGCAATGCATTAGAATTTATATGGGATGGTGTTCAAACTGCTTTATATCTAATGATATTAATAGAAAAAATAAGTTTTTATATTTACCAGGAGATGTGTCATCAGTGACAATAGCATCACTAGATTTTTCAATAAGCATATTGATTTTACACAAAATAGGTTTACAAGTTTTATTATTAAAAACTGATCTTAGAGACAGCAACTTATCATGATTTTGCACTGATTGATTGCTTCAACATGAAAAAAATTATATAAACAAAAACACTGGCAAAATGGGTAGAACCTAGAAAATTAATTAGTGGTGACTATGAAAATTTACTGTGTATGTGAATGCATGATTATAAAACAATCACATAGAATATTAGTCTCCAGTAGACCTGCTTTTTACTTGTTTTAACTACAACTACTGATAATTTCCCTTGCATTTATTTACCTTTAAAGAGCTTCCCTGTGATGTGTTTTTTTGCAAAAGCAGCTTCTTCGGTGGTGTTTTCGAACATATCACACTGATTAGGTACTTTGATTTGGATTTCTGACTGATAGTTACATAGATTTTTAGTTATAGATATTACTACGGGAACACTGTTTTCATAACACTTACTTATTTTTAATTCCAACTTGACTTCAAAGTCAATTGCCATATTTATGACATCTATCCTGAGTTCCCCAGCAACTATAAAATAGCTAGATTCAACATTATAAAATAAATATACATTGCATGACTCATTTATTAACACATTTGTTGTACCTGCATCGCTTATGGATTTCACAGTACTGCAATTTGGAATACCTGTAATATCGTTAGTAACATGTGAGAATTCTGCCACAGAAACACTTCCATAAATATCTAAAAAATAATCTAATCCTTTTCTCATCATATACTTGAAAGGTAAACCTTGCACTTTTCAAAGAAATAAGGAAATATTTACTTGTCGTTTTAGGATCTAATTATTTTGATTGTGTGTCTATTGGTATTACTACTTTATGAAGATAAGTAGTGCCTGTTAATCACCTCTTTTTTTTTATTAAATTCTGTAATCATGCTTAATATGTATAAGCTGGTCATAATTAAAACAATTTCCAGGCACCACTTCTCAAGGATGCCTGATACCTCTGGAAACATTTTCCTTTTTCTCTGAAAATTAATTCTTATTTTCTTGTAATGATCATTGTAGGCTATAGCCTTATATTATATATATTATACTTGAAATTTCCCCCTTCAGCACCTTACAATTATTGATGCCACATGATGCAAGGGAAGAAAGAAACTACTGGATGCCACATGATACAAGGAAAGAAAGAAACTAATGGATGTATTATTGCTAGCTTTTCATTTTTTTTATATAATTTACTGTTTGGTAATGTGTACAATTTTCTGTGTTGAACACTCTGATTCTATAAATAGACATGCGCTATGGGGATGGATAAATCTCTAGCAAGATCATATAGCATTAATATTTTATGTGCAATCCAGATCTCTAGAGAGTGGTGCTCACACTGTACTTGCAGTTTGGTCTAATCTGCTCCAAAAAGAACGAAAATTCTCATCCAGATTATTTTTATTTTTTAGACAAACATCATCACAATCCTCACCCATCATAAGGCAAAAAACGTTTTAGGAAACTAATTGTGGGGGTTTTACTATGTGTTATTACCCTTCGATCTTATAACCCCTTAAATTCGGAAATCCAGACATGGTTACGGTAGAGGCCTACAAACAATCTCATAATTAAATCCTCTACCAATTAAATATAATTAATATTACATGCATAGACATACACGCAAATATTTTACAAGGGGTTTGTGTACTATTGATATGTGAATTATTAAAGAAATTCTCCTCACCTTAAATTAAAATTTCCTCATACAGAATAGTAAATTTTTCAACATACATTCTACCTACGAGTGTTCTATTAATTGAGCTCATTCAGTCCCTCACACGGAGTTATAAACATTATTAGATATAATTTAAATCTGTACTCATCTATCTGGAAACCCAAATGTCGTCAGCGATCACGGTACTCCGAATCAAACTCTAATATCTTCTGATTCACGTATCTCTACCACGTTCTTCTACTTGAGTTACTCATAGCGCCTCACGAGAGCAACTAATTACTCATTAACAAACTTATAAGTACTGTCAATAAACATAGTAAACATGAGTGTCTTGTAGCGTCTCACGAGAGCAACTAAAAATAAACTAAAAAATGAAACAAGGCACGAACTCTATCGTTCACATTTTTCATAATCATTAAAACAAAATTTCACAATGACATTAAATATATCGTTCATTCAGCACAAGAAAAATTACGTACTGACCATGTGGACAATTATAATTGGGAAGAACTCTCTGTTTACACAAAGTAATCAACGTTATCATGACGCGGTAAAAGATTGATTGGCAGAATGCCTACCAAAGCAGATTTCGACTCGACTTCAGAGCTATGCATACACTAG
This sequence comes from Halocaridina rubra, assembly GCA_037179515.1. Lineage (NCBI taxonomy): Eukaryota > Metazoa > Arthropoda > Malacostraca > Decapoda > Atyidae > Halocaridina > Halocaridina rubra. The sequence continues at coordinate 22,861 of JAXCGZ010013959.1, read as the reverse complement.
GCATAAGAATACGTATACATACTTAATATCAATGAATTAGTATACATACAATGTCTGTAAATCTACATACATGCACTTAAGCAACAATAAACAAAACTATCATGCAAAACAACACTTACATATGTATGTACAAATAAACTGTCTTGAAATATATTCAAGACATCCTGGGTCCCTCCAAAATGGAAAAAGGGGGGGGGGGTCTCCCTGTCATTTCTCCTATATATCATCAATGATTAAGCATACCTACAATTCTTCAACGCTTTGGGCAGTTTGACGTCATTTTCTTTCATAATTTGATGATTCCTTATTGTATACTTCTGACAACAGATATTCCCATGAGAGCTTTTCAGACCAGGCTCTCTGAATAAGAATTTTTCCTCTTCTTAGCAAGAGTGATATTAGACCTAAGGGATCAATAACTATACTCATCAGTGACAGAAGTTTCTGTTTGGTTAACCCTTCTTCTCCAGCCTTCAGATCTTTCAAAAACAACTTATCTGTATTAGCATTCCAGATTAAACTCAATATTGTTTCTTTAAAAGATCTAGGTTTTTCAGAAAGGCACTGATCCAGTACCCTTTGAAGTCTTGTATAGTTGGAATTCCATGCTTTCAGTGATATTTTGGCCTTTGCCCACTCTGCATCTCCAGTATTATATATATCAAACTGTTTCTCTTCACTGGTACAAACATCCAACAAATTACCTACATAACACTCTTCAATATCTCCTCCAACTGTTCTATTAGAGACCTCATTTGTCCAAAGGCTCTCTGATAATTGTGTGGGAGAGGAGTGTGGATGGGCTTCCAGGGAACAGAATCTATAAAACTTCCAAGTGTAGTTTTATTTTCGTTATGCACTTCTTGCTTATATACTCCAATATCCTCTGGCTTCCACAACTTATTAACAGGTTCTATGGCCTTTTCAATTAACAACTTATTAACTGGCTCTATGGCCTCTTCAATCAGTAACTTGTTAACGGGCAATAACTGTGTTCCTACTCGCATAACAATTTGGCTCTACACATTACTGGGTTCATGTTGAGTATCACGAGGAATATGGCCATACAACATAACACCATCTGGTGTTTCCATCAAATTATAGACATTCCATTTGTTCATACCACTAACAAACTGACTAAAATGTAAGGCACCAGTAACAATGCCAATGTTCTCAAGTACATCACTATCAGTATCTTCATCTGCCAACTTGAGACCATTAGATTTAACACATTTTGCAGCCTTTGCTAGTCCTGAAGTGTGGATGCTAATTACCATATCATCAACTATGAGCAATTTAACTTTGGCTCTTCTTTTCCCCAATTTAATAAATACATTTACAACAAGAAATCTTCCTTTCTTCATCTCAGAAGGAAAGGCATCAATACCAAGGGAGATTTCATCTATTTGGCTTAATTTAAGCCTTTCAGCTAATTCCCTTGTCATAAAGGGTTTCCCTTTGAGCTGCTTATTTTCCACTGGCAGTAGGCAGAGCACATGCAAGTAAACTCGGCTTCACCATTTGCCTTTGTACGGCATTCATGGTCATCACACCAACATGTTTCTTGTCCTTTTCTGAGTCAGAATGTTCTTGCTCATTGCTTGACTCATCTATTAATTTTGAACCATTTCCTGACTGTTCATTCAGAACTGTAGGCTCTTTAAACCTTCTACGATACTTTGATTCTTGTTTGTAACACAAGGCTGTATGATGGACATTTTTCTTACATTTCTTGCAGTTTATCTAAGTGTAACTTTTATTTACATAATGCCCTGACTGAGTTCATCTCAGACATTTGTTACTGTCTCTCAATCTATCTCTGCGTTCATTTTTGCTAACTACTTTATTACACTGCTCAGCCTTATGACCTTGCCAACCACAGAATATACATTCTGTTTTACTATTTTCTCTTTTTGCAACAGCACCACAATTACCTTCACTCATTTTATAGGACTGAGTCTCATCTCTGTGGGAGGCCTGGATCTCTCCTTTTGTATTATCTTTAGTGTTGTTGCCTTCTATATGATATATATATTTTCCCAATTCCTTCAAGAGGGTTTCAAATGTAGGATATTTTGTGTCTATTTTCATGCTAATCAAGTTCTCTACATCTTCGTGTACTTTCATAATCACGAGTTCTGAAAACACCCAATCAGTGTTTTTCATGTCTCTATAATTTTTCAGACTTCGAGTTATGGCCTCTACATCCTGCTTGAACTTAAAATGTGACGAATAATTAGAAGAGGGAGTTGGTATTTATACCAATTTCCTCATTAAATTTCGTACAATCCTGTCTTTGCTGGCATAAACAGCTTGTAGCTGTTGAATGCATTCATCATAACTCTCACTAGCAACAGGATATCCCTTTATGGTAAGGCACCTCCTTTAAGAGCATTTCTCAAGATGGTAAACTTTGTCATAGTTGGCATAGAAGTGCTATGTACTAAACTATCAAACGTATCCCAAAACTCGTTCCATTCATCATAGTTTCCAGAGAACTGTGGTATTTTTACTTCAGGAAATGTAGGTACGGTTGTCCACTGGGAAGGTTTGAATTCTCGGAACTTGGAGCTCTAGGACTCTTCTTTGTTCCTAACTTATGAATCCGGTCTAGGACAGCTAATATAATATCATTTACCGTTTTAGCTAGATTGTCATGTTCTGTATCTTCCTCTTCAGAATCCCTTTTAAGGGGCTTATCCTCGACAGGGCACAAACTCTATCGTTCACATTTTTCATAATCATTAGAACAAAATTTCACAATGACATTATATATATCGTTCATTCAGCAAAAAAAAAAAATCATGTACTGACCACGTGGACAATTATAATTGGGAAGAACTCTCTGTTTACACAAAGTAATAAACGTTACCATGACATGGTATGAGATTGATTGGCAGAAAGCCTACCAAAGCAGATTGCGCTCTCCACTTCGGAGCTATCCATACACTAGGCATAAGAATACTTATACATACTTAATATAAATGAATAAGTATACATACAATGTCTGTAAATCTACATACATGCACTTAAACAACAATAAACAAAACTATCATGCAAAACAACACTTACATATGTATGTAGAAATAAACTGTCTTGAAATATATTCAAGGCACCAATCTTGAAGATTTCTCAGTACTCTCAAGTAACCCATTCCTCATTCAAATATAAATAAGCTTCACCTCTTGGCAATATTGCACACACGAGACTGAAAATTAGACCACTTTTCGAGAAGCTTTCAACTCTAAAATTCAGACAAAACATCACGTATTGCAATGAGAGTTATGTTTCTTACCTGTTCAAAATATGTAGTTGGTTGTAAAGTTCTATGAAACTCTATAATTGTGTATGATGTGTAGTCATTATAATACATATCCCATTTTCGTGATTACTATTATAGAGATGAAGTGGGGTGGCTATGTATACACAAGTATAATATGACTGCTTTTATTTTGTTGACGTCATTGTAGAAGATCATAAATTCTAAAACTAAACCAAATACATAAATGACTTGAGAACAATCAATAAAACTGGATAAGATCGAAACCCTTGTAAGAAGGATCGAAACTCTTGTTTGAAGAATCAAACCTTGTATGAAGGATCGGAACACATTATCAAGACACTTGTTAGAAGGATCAAAACACACTATTTGTGGTTTTAATATGAATAATAGAAAACACTTCCTAAGTATACAACAGAAACTTAACACTAGTTACAGGGGTATCTTAGACACAACGTTTCCTTCCCCCTTAAAAGAGTTTTGAGTACATGTATGGGTATAGGCTTTAGATGATCAGTGTGTCTCTTCATTACATTCCAAATTACTCGAACATCATAATGCATACTCCCAACATTTCGTGTATTTCCCCAGGTATCCACTTGTCTGGTGTTGTGTTTGATTGTACAAGTACTGGAGATGAAGGTTTAAAGTGTCGTATCTCCATTTGCTGTTGTAATTGTGTCCAGCCTTTGTTTTGCTGATTACTAAGAAAATCATGCAACATCAGATCTAAATTAGTCCTAATCCTCATCCCCATCAACAAAACTGAAGGTGCCATACCCGTAGTTGCATGCGGAGTAGTTTGATAACTTAAGAGAAATTTACTTATGCTAGTACAAACTGTAGTATATGAAGCTTGTGCACATTTCATGCTATGCTTGAATGTATGGGCAATCTTTCAGCATACCCATTTGTGGCAGGATAATACGGCGTACAAAAGGTGTGTAGAATACCATTTACATCCAAAAAATCTTTGAATTCCTGAGAAGAAACCTGCAGACCTTTATCAGATAATATGTGCTCTGGCAGACCATGGACTGCAAAAAGCGGCATTAGTGCTTTGATAGTACAAAGTCAGGTAGTTGACTTCATTGGAATGATCTCTGGCCATTTAATGCAAGCATCGACAACACTTAAGTAAGAATATCCAAGAAATTGGCCAACAAAATCAATGTGTAACCATTGCCAAACATGTCTAGGATATTTCCAGGGGTCCAAACGTACTGGTTTTGGATTATTTTGATAAATGGAACAGACATTCCAATGTCCTTGTCCATCCCCGGCCACCAGATGTAACTTCTAGCTATTGCTTTAGATCTTATAATATTCTGGTAATCCTCATGTAGGTCGGTGAGTCACTGTTCCTTAAGTTGCTTAGGAACAGCAACTCTGGCCCCACGTAATATGCAATCCTGTTCGGCACTACGCTCAGACCTTACTGCCACATGGTTTACATTCATCCTGAATCATTGTTGAACCTCGACCAGTAAGTACATGCTGAAGTATCTTGGACAATATTGGATCCTGTTTTGTGCCTTTAGCTATATGTTTAGCTGTGATCGGTAAGTTGTAGCTGTCTATCAACAAAATACTGATATCATGATCTGTAGAAGGTTCTTCTATGGGTAAGAGAGACAGTGTGCCTGCATTTCCTATCTTGGTAGTAGACTTGTACTCTAATGTATAATTATAAGCTGCCAAAATGGTAGCCCACCTTTGTAGTTGTGCAGCGACTAGAGTAGGTAAACTTGCTTTGGGATCTAAAATGGCTAATAATGGTTTGTGGTCAGTGACTAACTTAAATTCCTTGATGCCGTATAGGTATATGTGGAATATCTTTACAGCATACACTAATGCAAGGCCCTCTTTTTCAAGTTGTGCATAGTTTCTTTCTGCCTTATTCAGCAACCTAGATGCATAAGCAATTGGCCTTTCTGTGCTGTCGGGCATGACATGAGCTAAAATTGCACCCAAGCCTACCTGTGAGGCGTCACACACTAATTTTACCGGCAAGTCCATTCTGAAATGCGTCAAAACTTTGGAGAAGTTATTTCTGCTTTCATCTTCTCAACTGACTGCAACAGTACACTGACCAGTGCCATGCTACGTCCTTGTTTAACAGTCGATATATTGGTTCTGCTAGGGTAGCTAAGTCTTTTATGAATTTTCCTTAAATTGTCACAATTCCTAAAAATTACTGTAGCTCCTTGACATTTTCAGGCACTCTTGCTGACTGTACTGCCCTGACTTTGTTATATGTCTTGTGAATACCCTGGTCATTTATTTTGAGCCCTAAATATTCAATTTCTGAAACTTTAAAATAACATTTGCTCTTTTTTATTTTCATACCATTGTCTAGGATGCATTTCAATACTGCTACTAGTCTTTCATAATGCTCTCTCTCGTCCTTTTCTGCTACTAATATGTCATCCACGAAACAAAATACTCCAGGCAATCCATTGAATATCATATCCATGGCTTGCGGCCATATTGCAGGACTGCTGGCTACTCCATATAGTAGTCTTTTGGAATGAAATTACCCTAATTGAGTATTTATTGTACAGTATTCTTTTGACTTGTCATCCATAACTAACTGCTGAAAGGCATGTTTTAGATCAGTTTTTGAAAAGACCTTACAATGTCTTAGGGCTGCAAACATGTTTGTAGGGCTGGGTAGAGGGTATTGGGCTACTTATAACTGCGGGTTTAGTGTTATCTTATCATTTTCACACAACCGGACACATCCATCTTGTTTTTTCTACTGGAACTAAATTGGTTCCCCAGTCTGAGTACATTACTCTCTCCCATGTGCCTCCTGCTTTTAACCTTTTAATTTCTTGTTTAGCTGAGGCCTTTAAAACAAATGTAATATGTCTAAGAGCAAAAAAATTGGGTGATGCATCAGATTTCAGATCTAAGTTTGCTATTATATTTATTACTCTGCCACGCCCTTCAGTAAAAATTTCCTTAAATTCTGTAAACACATCACTCACAGGGGTAACAGTTTTATGTTTTACCTTCAGAACCTTCAAAATTTCCAACCATCTTAACTGAAAATGTTTCAGCCAATCTAAACCCATTAATGTCTGACCTTGGCCTTTCACAATGGTGAGGGGCAGATCCTGTGCTGTCTGATGATCATACAGAACATTAACCATGGTTGAACCTACTACCTCGATGTTGTGTGCATTGTAATCCCACAGAACTTTATTGCAAGCTCCTATGTACAAATTAGCTATTTTGCGTGCCACTTATTCTGACATCACAGAGACATCTTCTGCTATGTCAACTTGCATGACAAGCAGTATACTGTTTATATTTACTGTAATCATTAACCTCTCATCTTTGCTACTTATTGGGTTAAGTAGAATAGCAAATTCTGGTTTACTACTCTATAATTGCTCTGATGGCTCGTCTGACTGACCATTCTGTTGGGTTAAAGGTTTAATTGAGGTATAATTGATGTGTTTTCTTTGTTTTGCAGAGCCCACATATGTTACTGAATTGACCCTTGCATCCATAACCGCTACATTTCTTGTCAATTGCTGGACATTGTGTCCTGTCACTGGGATAATGACCTAACTTATCGCACCTGAAACATGGTTTTGTATTTGTGGATTGTTTACCCTCAGATTTCCTTTGAACTGTCGTGTTCTTTTCTTTTTGCCATTGCCACTTAACATACTGGGAGGACACTTTAATGATATGATAATTATTTTGTTAACCCTCAATGGTCTGAGCTTGAGAATTTGCTGCTTCCAGAATCCTAGCTGTGTCTAAAATCTTATATAATTTTAGGGTTTTCTCCTGAAGCAATATTTTCCAAGGTTCATGTGAATTACATTAGGCTATAACCTGATCTATTATGACATCCTCCTTGTTACTGAACTCACAAGTAGAAGCTAACTCTTTGAACTTGGTTAAAAAAGCATCACCTGATTCACTTGCATCATGGGTGCACTGGCTAAACCTAAATCTCTTATATCTAAAGTTAATTTTAGGAGCAAAATAGGCATTTAAGCAATCAATTGTTTGTTGAAGGGTGCTACCTGCAGGTGTGAGGGTTTTATTCTCCTCCTGTACCTCTAGACCTACTATAGAGAGGTATAAGGCATGCTTCTGCTCATCCCTGGTGACTTCTCTGGACTTCAGGTAGATGTCAAATAAATTTGTCCACTTATTCCACCACTGTGTAATTGTGAAGGTTCCTCTTGTATGGAAACTTCTCTGGCACGAGTAGAGTAAGTACCATGGTTGTGGTTGATTGTTGTGAGCTGGTTACACACTCCTGCTAAAACTTGGTTGGTGCCAGATGTGCTGCCTCCTCTGCCTGATGTCGATACCACTCATTGCCACTGTAATGTTTCTTACCTGTTCAAAATAAGTAGATGATTGTAAAGTTCTATGAAGCTCTATAATTGTGTATTATGTGTAGTCATTATAATACATATCCCATTCTCGTTGTTACTACTATAGATTTGAAGTGGGGTGGATATGAATACACAACGATAATTTAGCTACTTTTATTTCGTTGACACCATTTGTAGAAGAGTATAAATTCTGAAACAAAACAAAATACATAAATGACATGAGGGCAATCAATAATACTGGATAAGATCGAAACTCTTGTAAGAAGGATAGACACATTTGTATAAAGGATCGAAACACATTATCAAAGCAATTGTTAGAAGGATCGAAGCACACTATTTGTGGTTATCAAACCTAAATAAGAGAAAACACTTCCTGAGTGTACAACAGTAAACTTAACACTAGTTAAAGGGGTATCTTAGACACAACAGAGAGCATACATGTTGCCATATATACTCTATTCATTAAATATAGATTTCGGCACTTTTAATAATAGTTCGAAATGTAATACTCATTCCTGCTCCAGCAAATGTCACTGCCTTGATTGCTGCATCCTCATTGTCGTGCCTTTTCTACTCTCTAATATTGTTCACTCACCGTCTGGCAAGTAAAGTCTCTAAAATATGGCTACAGGCCATGCTGAGCCAATGTTTAGGGCATCAGAGGCTTACATAGCCTGCTGCATATGCTGTTACTGCTATTGGCTCATTTTAGCAGCTCCTGCTGTTGCTGGCTCTGCTTCCGGTGGAAGCCACTGCCACGCTGGGACCCATGCTCTGATGTTTCGGTAATAACTAATTACAATTAATAATCTGAATATCGATTAAGGAAATGTGTAGAATGCTTGATAATTTTACTTAATCTGCTAAAAATAATGGGGAAGGTCCACAGATTATGGCTTCCAATACCGTGGATCATGTTGACTCAACTATTGGCTTGAGGGCAGACACACCGTGTGGTAGTAATGGTTCTGCCCTTAACCTTGCACCTCCAAATAAATCTGCTTCTTTCACTCTTCACTATTCTAACATTCTTGGCCTGAACTCTAATCTTTTGTCTGTGGATCAGCACTAGGGTACTTTCCTATCTGAAACCCAGCTGTCTATCCATGCTTCCATTGACACATTTCAAATCTCTCACTATAACTGCATACTCGTTTTCGTTCCAAGGGTGGGGCCTGTGGGTGCTGCAACACTAACACTCCTATTGCAAGGCTCATGGACCTTGAATCTCCTGACTTTATGATTTCTGGCTAAAAATCTATCCTCCAATACCACTATATTCCTTTGCTTCTGCTACTGTTCTCCAAACTCCACCGAGTTTATGTCTTTCGGTGAATATCTGTCCTCTTGCCATGAGTCCTTACTATCTTCTCACCCACATGCCGAAGTTATCTACATTGGAGACTACAATGTACGCCAAAGTGAGTGGTTTAATTCTTCTCACACTGATGTGGGAGGAAGTGAGACCCTTGCTTTCTCTATTACTCACGATCTGGAGCAAAGTATTAAGCATCCTACTCATATTCCTGATCAACACGAACATGCTGCAAACACTCTTAACCTATTTCTTACTTTTAGCCCTACAAACTATTCTTATTCTGTGCTCTCTCCTCTTGGTAAATCTGACCACTCTGTGATCTCAATCTCTTCCATTTTCGCTCCCACTCCACCAATCCCTCCTACTCAGTTCTGCCTTTGGCACTTTGAGCGTACCCGACGTGTAAATTTGCTTAACTTCCTCTTTGACTTCCCATGGGATGACCGCAGCTTTAGTTCCCACAACCATGATCATGCAGGCCTAAAAGTTTCCGAGATCATGATCTCGGGAATGGAGGCATACATACTCTCCTCTACGAAAACTTTTTCTCCCCCTAAACCTTGGTTTGACTGTGCCTGCTCCATGGGTATCTAGGCCAGGAACTGGGCACACATATCTTACCAAGCCTCACCTCCCTATTTAACTCACTCTGCTTTTAATGTTGTTAGGAATTGTTGTACTGCTCAGATTCGAAGATCTTTGGCTTCCTTTATAAGTAGGAAAGTTGAAGAGACTAAACTCCTCTCTTACTGACAAATGCTTCTGGTAATTAGCCCAAAATCTTTCCAAAAGCTTCTGTAACTCAAGCTTTCTCTCTCTCTTTCATTCTGATGGTTCTATTGCTAACTCTCCCACTGACAAAGCCACTCTCTTTGGTTCTCATTTTTCTAAAAACTCTTCTATGAATGATTCCAGCATACCTATCCCTCAATCTTTACCCCTCTCTAACCCTATGCCCTCCCTTATCCTTTCTTCACGCAAAGTTCACAAGGTTCTTCGCTCGCTAAAGACGAACAAAGCATCTAGTCCCGATGGTATCCCTGCAAGGTTCCTTAAGGAGTTTGCAGATGAACTGGCCCCGAAGTTTCCCGTCTTTTTCACCTCAATCTCTAAACCAGTATCTATCCTTCATCTTGGAAACATGCTTTAGTTCAACCTGTTCTTAAGAAGGGTGACCGCTCTTTTCCTTCAAACCACTGACCTATTGTCCTAACGTCTTCTATTGTTAAAGCTTTAGAATTTTTGCTCAATGCTCACTTCTTGGAATGCCTTGAACCTAACTAACTTATTTACGATCACCAGTACGGCTTCCAAAAGGCAAGATCCACTCGTGATCTCCTGTCCTATTTTACTCATGTACAGTAGTCTCCTCTGAGGAACTATGGGGAATCCTTTACCATCGCCCTTGATATCTCTAAGGCTTTTGACAGAGTCTGGCACAAGGCTTTGTTGGCTAAACTCCCTGCCTATGGCTTTACCCCCTTCTCTCTGTACTCTGATTTCCAGTTTTCTTTCTGACCATTTTACATCTATAGTTATTGATGGTGCGACATCTAGCCCTTTCTCTGTTACCAGTGGTGTTCCACAAGGCTCTGTTCTTTCACCTACTCTGTTCCTTTTCTTCATTAATGATCTTCTACATCCCCATATTCCTCTCTTCATCATGCCTTTGCTGACTATTTTACCCTTCACTTTTCATCCGCCTGTTCTTCACAACCTTCATCTGCTACTCAGATTCACTCTTATACCACACTTTCTTCTACTCTCAACTCCGATTTGAAAAGGGTATCTGAGTGGTGCATTCAAAATTTAGTCAAATTCAATGCCATCAAGATGCAGTTTCTGGCTATCTCTTTATCTTCTCCTCCTGATAACCCTATTGTCTTCGAAACTAACGAAATTTACACTCTTAATTCTATCAACATATTAGAAATCCATATAGTCTCTAACATTCCTTGGAGGTATCACATAATCTAAGTTTCTAAATCTTCATCCAAATAACTGGGGGTTCTGTTTCACTTTCATTACTTTTCCTCTTTGCAGTTATTTAAAATCTTAAATGGTCTTATCCGTCCCTGGTTAGAATACTTCTCACACATCTTGGGTGCTTCTTCTTATTCTTATCTCCTTGATAGGGTTGACTCTAAGGCAGTCAGAGTCATTAATAATCCTTCTCTTACTCCTAATTTTGACTCTCTCTCTCTTAACCATAAGGAATCATCCCTTTCTCTTTTTCATCTCTATTACTTCCATCTCTGCTCTGATGAGTTGGCGAGTTGCATCCCTTCCTCACTGACGAGGCCTCATCTCACAGGTACTGTGTGGAGATTTGTAGTTCGCAGATTGGTCGGTGCAGAGCCTGCTTCTTTTCATCTACCTTCAGACTTTCTTAATTCCTTTGACCTATCTTCCTTCAAAATGCAGATCTTCAGTCATCTCAGGGCCTAATTCTCTATATCTCTGGGTCCTCTATACTTCGACTCATTTTTCTGTCTGTCGTTTTCCTTTGTGTAACATTACCTCATCTCTGTCTTGACTTTACCATTTTTCTTTTCCTTCGTCTTGGAGTTTTCTCATGCCTGGGTCTTTTTTGATGAAGGCAGTTTTTGCCTGAACCTGTATCACACTCATAAAAAAAGGGCATAATTACCCCAACATCAGTATGAATATAATGAAGCCATTCGCTATGGTGAACATCGAAGTCTTCAATGTAGAGAAGTACAGCATATGGGTTAGAAGACAGCAATAGCTCATAATAAGAGGAAAGATATTGGAAGAAGGAAACAATGTCATCTTATTAGGAAAGCAGTAGCAGAAGCAAAGATATACAATGGTAGCTAAAAAAATTGATTTTCTGCCAGAGAACATCGAAAGAAAGGGATTCAAGATACATGAGCCATGTAATAGGTACATTAACATTACAGTAGGCACAGACCCCATTATTGGAAAGAGTAATCTAAAAGGCTTGAAATGGGTCAAGTTATAGGGGGCAAGACAGCTAGGTTTCAGAGACGAAAAATTAGAGTTTAATCAATGGATCTAATGTAGAGTGCTAAGTTGAAAGTAACATCATTACTATGACTACGCATGTCTTTTCTCACGCCTATTTTACCCAACAAAGTCCTCAAACATTCTTATATTACCTCATTGCTGGGTACAGGGAGCCATATATATATATATATATATATATATATATATATATATATATATATATATATATATATATATATATATATATATATATATATATATAAAAAAAAAATATATTCATATATATATATATATATATATATATATATATATATATATATATATATATATATATATATATATATATATATATATATATGATATAGATATAGATATAGATATAGATATATGATATAGATATAGATATAGATATATATATATATATATATATATATATATATATATATATATATATATATATATATATATATATATATATATATATATATATATATATATATATATATATATATATATATATATATATATATATATATATATATATATATATATATATATATATATATATATATATATATATATATATATATATATATATATATATATATATATATATATATATATATATATATATATATATATGGCTCCTTGTAACCAGCAATGAGGTAATATAAGAATGTCTGAGGACCTTGTTGGGTCCAATTGGCGTGAGAAAAGACATGCGTAGTCATAGTAATGGTGTTACTTTCAACTTAGCACTCTACATTAGATCCATGGATTAAACTCTAATTTTTCGTCTCTGAAACCTAGCTGTCTTGCCCCCTATAACTTGACCCATTTCAAGCCTTTTAGATTACTCTTTCCAATAATGGGGTCTGTGCCTACTGTAATGTTAATGTACCTATTACATGGCTCATGTATCTTGAATCCCTTTCTTTCGATGTTCTCTGGCAGAAAATCAATTTTTTTAGCTACCATTGTATATCTTTGCTGCTTTCCTAATACCATGACATTGTTTCCTTCTTCCAATATCTTTCCTCTTATTATGAGCTATTGCTGTCTTCTAACCCATATGCTGTACTTCTCTACATTGAAGACTTCAATGTACACCATAGCGAATGGCTTCATTATATTCATACTGATGTTGGGGTAATTATGCCCTTTTTTATGAGTGTGATACAGGTTCAGGCAAAAACTGCCCTCATCAAAAAAGGCCCAGGCATGAGAAAACGCCTAGACGAAGGAAAAGAAAAATGGTAAAGTCAAGACAGAGATGAGGTAATGTTACACAAAGGAAAACGACAGACAGAAAAATGAGTCAAAGTATAGAGGACCCAGAGATATAGAGAATTAGGCCCTGAGATGACTGAAGATCTGCATTTTGAAGGAAGATAGGTCAAAGGAATTAAGAAAGTCTGAAGGTAGATGAAAAGAAGCAGGCTCTGCATCGACCAATCTGTGAACTACAAATCTCCACACAGTACCTGTGAGATGAGGCCTCGTCAGTGAGGAAGGGATGCAACTCGCCAACTCATCAGAGCAGAGATGGAAGTAATAGAGATGAAAAAGAGAAAGGGATGATTCCTTATGGTTAAGAGAGAGAGAGAGTCAAAATTAGGAGTAAGAGAAGGATCATTAATGACTCTGTCTGCCTTAGAGTCAACCCTATCAAGGAGATAAGAATAAGAAGAAGCACCCAAGATGTGTGAGCAGTATTCTAACCAGGGACGGATAAGACCTTTTAAGATTTTAAATAACTGCAAAGAGGAAAAGTAATGACGAAAGTGAAACAGAACCCCCAGTTATTTGGATGAAGATTTAGAAATTTAGATTAAGTGATACCTCCAAGGAATGTTAGAGACTATATGGATTTCTAATATGGTGATAGAATTAAGAGTGTAAATTTCGTTAGTTTCGAAGACAATAGGGTTATCAGGATGAGAAGATAAAAAGATAGCCAGAAACTGCATCTTGATGGCATTGAATTTGACTAAATTTTGAATGCCCCACTCAGATACCCTTTTCAAATCGGAGTTGAGAGTAGAAGAAAGTGTGATACAAGACTGAATCTGAGTAGCAGATGAAGGTTGTGAAGAAAAGGCGTAGGAAAAGTGAAGGGTAAAATAGTCAGCAAAGGCATGAAGAAGAGAGGAATATGGGGATGTAGAAGATCATTGATAAAGAAAAGGAACAGAGTAGGTGAAAGAACAGAGCCTTGTGGAACACCACTGGTAACAGAGAAAGGGCTAGATGTCGCACCATCAATAACTATAGATGTAAAATGGTCAGAAAGAAAACTGGAAATCAGAGTACAGAGAGAAGGGGGTAAAGCCATAGGCAGGAAGTTTAGCCAACAAAGCCTTGTGCCAGACTCTGTCAAAAGCCTTAGAGATATCAAGGGCGATGATAAAGGATTCCCCATAGTTCCTCAGAGGAGACTACTATACATGAGTAAAATAGGACAGGAGATCACGAGTGGATCTTGCCTTTTGGAAGCCGTACTTGTGATCGTAAATAAGTTAGTTAGATTCAAGGCATTCCAAGAAGTGAGCATTGAGCAAAAATTCTAAAGCTTTAACAATAGAAGACGTTAGGACAATAAGTCAGTAGTTTGAAGGAAAGAGCGGTCACCCTTCTTAAGAACAGGTTGAACTAAAGCATGTTTCCAAGATGAAGGATAGATACTGGGTGAGAGATTGAGGTGAAAAAGATGGCAAACTTTGGGGCCAGTTCATCTGCAATCTCCTTAAGGAACCTTGCAGGGATACCATAGGGACTAGATGCTTTGTTCGTCTTTAGCGAGCGAAGAACCTTGTGAACTTTGCGTGAAGAAAGGATAAGGGAGGGCATAGGGTTAGAGAGGGGTAAAGATTGAGGGATTGGTATGCTGGAATCGTTCATAGAAGAGTTTTTAGAAAAATGAGAACCAAAGAGAGTGGCTTTGTCAGTGGGAGAGTTAGCTATAGAACCATCAGAATGAATGAGAGTGAGAAAGCTTGAGATACAAAAGCTTTTGGAAAGATTTTGGGCTAATTACCAGAAGCATTTGTCAGTAAGAGAGGAGTTTAGTCTCTTCAACTTTCCTACTTATAAAGGAAGCCAAAGATCTTCGAATCTGAGCAGTACAACAATTCCTAACAACATTAAAAGCAGAGTGAGTTAAATAGGGAGGTGAGGCTTGGTAAGATATGTGTGCCCAATTCCTGGCCTAGATACCCATGGAGCAGGCACAGTCAAACCAAGGTTTAGGGGGAGAAAAAGTTTTCGTAGAGGAGAGGATGTATGCCTCCATTCCCGAGATCATGATCTCGGAAACTTTTAGGCCTGCATGATCATGGTTGTGGGAACTAAAGCTGCGGTCATCCCATGGGAAGTCAAAGAGGAAGTTAAGCAAATTTACACGTCGGGTACGCTCAAAGTGCCAAAGGCGGAACTGAGTAGGAGGGATTGGTGGAGTGGGAGCGAAAATGGAAAAGATTGAGATCACAGAGTGGTCAGATTTACCAAGAGGAGAGAGCACAGAATAAGAATAGTTTGTAGGGCTAAAAGTAAGAAATAGGTCAAGAGTGTTTGCAGCACGTTCGTGTTGATCAGGAATATGAGTAGGATGTTTATTACTTTGCTCCAGGTCGTGAGTAATAGAGAAAGCAAGGGTCTCACTTCCTCCCACATCAGTGTGAGAAGACTTAAATCACTCACTTTGTCGTACATTGAAGTCTCCAATGTAGATAACTTCGGCATGTGGGTGAGAAGATAGTAAGGACTCATGGCAAGAGGACAGATATTCATCGAAAGACATAAACTCGGTGGAGTTTGGAGAACAGTAGCAGAAGCAAAGGAATATAGTGGTATTGGAGGATAGATTTTTAGCCAGAGATCATAAAGTCAGGAGATTCAATGTCCATGAGCCTTGCAATAGGAGTGTTAGTGTTGCAGAACCCACAGGCCCCACCTTTGGAACGAAAACGAGTATGCAGTTATAGTGAGAGATTTGAAATGTGTCAATGGAAGCATGGATAGACAGCTGGGTTTCAGATAGGAAAGTACCCTAGTGCTGTTCCACAGACAAAAGATTAGAGTTCAGGCCAAGAATGTTAGAATAGTGAAGAGTGAAAGAAGCAGATTTATTTGGAGGTGCAAGGTTAAGGGCAGAACCATTACTATCACACGGTGTGTCTGCCCTCAAGCCAATAGTTGAGTCAACATGATCCCCGGTACTGGAAGCCATAATCTGTGGACCTTCCCCATTATTTTTAGCAGATTAAGTAAAATTATCAAACATTCTACACATTTCCTTAATCGATATTCAGATTATTAATTGTAATTAGTTATTACCAAAACATCAGAGCATGGGTCCCAGCGTGGCAGTGGCTTCCACCGGAAGCAGAGCCAGCAACAGCAGGAGCTGCTAAAATGAGCCAATAGCAGTAACAGCATATGCAGCAGGCTATGTAAGCCTCTGATGCCCTAAACATTGGCTCAGCATGGCCTGTAGCCATATTTTAGAGACTTTACTTGCCAGACGGTGAGTGAACAATATTAGAGAGTAGAAAAGGCACGACAATGAGGATACAGCAATCAAGGCAGTGACATTTGCTGGAGCAGGAATGAGTATTACATTTTGAACTATTATTAAAAGTGCCGAAATCTATATTTAATGAATAGAGTATATATGGCAACATGTATGCTCTCTGTTGTGTCTAAGATACCCCTTTAACTAGTGTTAAGTTTACTGTTGTACACTCAGGAAGTGTTTTCTCTTATTTAGGTTTGATAACCACAAATAGTGTGCTTCGATCCTTCTAACAATTGCTTTGATAATGTGTTTCGATCCTTTATACAAATGTGTCTATCCTTCTTACAAGAGTTTCTATCTTATCCAGTATTATTGATTGCCCTCATGTCATTTATGTATTTTGTTTTGTTTCAGAATTTATACTCTTCTACAAATGGTGTCAACGAAATAAAAGTAGCTAAATTATCGTTGTGTATACATATCCACCCCACTTCAAATCTATAGTAGTAACAACGAGAATGGGATATGTATTATAATGACTACACATAATACACAATTATAGAGCTTCATAGAACTTTACAATCATCTACTTATTTTGAACAGGTAAGAAACATTACAGTGGCAATGAGTGGTATCGACATCAGGCAGAGGAGGCAGCACATGTGGCACCAACCAAGTTTTAGCAGGAGTGTGTAACCAGCCCACAACAATCAACCACAACCATGGTACTTACTCTACTCGTGCCCAGAGAAGTTTCCATACAAGAGGAACCTTCACAATTACACAGTGGTGGAATAAGTGGACAGATTTATTTGACATCTACCTGAAGTCCAGAGAAGTCACCAGGGATGAGCAGAAGCATGCCTTATACCTCTCTATAGCAGGTCTAGAGGTAGAGGAGGAGAATAAAACCCTCACACCTGCAGGTAGCCCCCTTCAACAAACAATTGATTGCTTAAATGCCTATTTTGCTCCTAAAATTAACTTTAGATATAAGAGATTTAGGTTTAGCCAGTGCACCCATGATGCAAGTGAATCAGGTGATGCTTTTTTAACCAAGTTCAAAGAGTTAGCTACTACTTGTGAGTTCAATAACAAGGAGGATGTCATAATAGATCAGGTTATAGCCTAATGTAATTCACATGAACCTTGGAAAAAATTGCTTCAGGAGAAAACCCTAAAATTATATAAGATTTTAGACACAGCTAGGATTCTGGAAGCAGCAAATTCTCAAGCTCAGATAAGTAAAGTGTCCTCCCAGTATGTTAAGTGGCAATGGCAAAAAGAAAAGAACACGACAGTTCAAAGGAAATCTGAGGGTAAACAATCCACAAATACAAAACCATGTTTCAGGTGCGATAAGTTAGGTCATTATCCCAGTGACAGGACACAATGTCCAGCAATTGACAAGAAATGTAACGGTTATGGATGCAAGGGTCAATTCACTAACATATGTGGGCTCTGCAAAACAGAGAAACACATCAATTATACCTCAATTAAACCTTTAACCCAACAGAATGGTCAGTCAGACGAGACATCAGAGAACAATTATAGAGTAGTAAACCAGAATTTGCTATTCTAATTAACCCAATAAGTAGCAAAGATAAGAGGTTAATGATTACAGTAAATATAAACAGTATACTGCTTATTCAAGTTTTGGTCTAACATAGGTTACATAGAATTTTTGATCATTTCCTTGTCCATATGCCTGAAGGCCACCCTTATATGAATGCCTTTACTTTGCCATTTATGTGTATTTCCTTGGACAAATCTGCCAAAATGGGTACTGCTAGATTTCTCTGTATATTCTAAGTAGACTCTATATGAATTTGCAAGAAATGTTAGTCAAGGAAACAGGCCCATAGTTTAGAACTGAGACTTTCCTTCCCTTTTAAGAGATAGGTAGCATGCTTGCTTGTTACCAGTATATTAGAATCTCCACAGATTCTAGCGACTTCACAGATGTGATACATACCACTACTGATAAAGGTTTATCACACTCCTCAATTATATACCATCATGTCACATACCAATATGATCATCAAACTCCATCATCGTTCAAAAAAATATGTTTTTATTCTGTTCCATGATCTCTCATATCTGCAGTTTTAGGGGCTGGAGAAATTTCTACAGTAAATTCTGCCTTCAACTCCTTGTTCAGTTCTTCACAGTTCATTTCATCTGTCTCAGTAATGCTACCATTTCCCCTGCCCCCGAAAAAACTTGCCCTATGACAAAACTGGAAAATTTTGGGAATTTGATTAGCTTTCTTGGCAATATATTTCTCATAAGCACTTCTCCACCATTCCTTTTTTATTTAGGTAATAATTTCTTGCTCCTTTGTAATTTTCCAAGGCATTCATACTTTTTCTCCTCCTATACTTACTCCGGCATCTCTCTCTCTCTCTCTCTCTCTCTCTCTCTCTCTCTCTCTCTCTCTCTCTCTCTCTCTCTCTCTCTCTCTCTCTCTCTCTCTCTCTCTCTCTCTCTCTCTCTCTCTCTCTCTCTCTCTCTCTACACGCTCCTTGGTTCTTCTGCACAAGTTGTTATGACCTTTCAGCTCTTTGAAATCACTGTCGGGAATGGTACTCTTCGATTGTGCAATGTCTACTCTGCCCCAGGTGTGATTAATCTACCAGCCCTTCCAATTCCTACAGACAGTGGAATGATCTATATGGGGGATTTTAACGCCAGACACCTCGCCCTTGGTGACTCATCTCCCACTCCCAATCGCGGTGGCAAGCCTCTGCTCGACTACATCCGCCGCTACCCGCCTCACCCGCTGGGATACTGGTGGTGCCACACACGCTCGTGGGGGTACTGTAGATCACATTCTCACAACTGGCCTTGTGGTACCTAATGTCTCCTGCTCTTCTATCCCTTCTCTCTTTTCTGACCATGTTGCCCTTAGCCTGAAATACTCCATACTTCAGCCTCCAGCTACCCTCTCCCATCACCGCACCCGCATCTCTATCCCTCCCAAATACTGCCCCACTTATATTTCCTTTATCTCTCACCTCCTTCCCACTTTTGATCTCCTTTCTCCAGACAGCTTATACAACTCACTGGTGGATTCTACACATGACTTCTACACGCATTATGTTCTCAGACCACACGTTCCACATCGCCCTGAGGCCCATTCCTGGACTTTGGATCAGCGCATTGCCCAGGCGGAAAGGACAGCTGTGGATGCTGGACTCTCCTTTCAAAGACAGCCCACCCCTGACCACCTGCACCAATATCAGTTGGCGAGGGATGATCTGGTTGCCCTGCAGAAGTGTGTGCACACGGAGTATTGGCAGAAATTTACGGATAGTATTAACCATCAGACTAGCGCTGGGACTATGTGGCATCTTATAAGGAAGGCTGTCAAGAAGAAACCCACCTATGCGCTACACCACAGTCCACTTGAGTACGCTCAGGACCTCATTACTACCTGGTCAGCACAGTCACAAACTTGCAACCTTCCTGGGAACGTTCAAGAGGCACTCTCCACCCACCGCAGTGTTCGTAACCTCTGCCTAATGGGTGCATTACTACAGACTGATGAAGAGGATGACATCCTATATACAGAGGATGAACTACGACATGCTCTTGCTAGGATTAAGGCTACTGCCCCTGGGGAGGATGGTCTTACATATCAAGTTCTCCGTCTTCTTCAGAAAGTTCCTGGTAACCCCCTACTGCAGCTCTTCAATCTTTGCTTTTGCTTGGGGCATGTGCCCTCTGCCTGGATCAGAAGCACTATTATTCCTCTACCAAAACCTGGAACCAACAAATTTAGGCCTATCTCCCTCACCTCCTGCTTCAGCAAAGTGTTTGAACGCATCCTTCTTGCCCGGCTCATGCACCGTCTACAGGATAAACTCTCCCCCAGTCTTTATGGTTTCCTCCCACAACGGAGCACACATCACTGCCTCGCTGAACTCTACACCCATCTTTCTCCCACCAGTGTGGTCGCCTTCCTGGACCTCAAATCTGCCTTCGATATAGCCAACAAGGAAATTATTCTTGACCAGCTGGTGGACTTTGGAGTTCGGGGGAACATACTGAAATGGATACGGGGATATCTCTGCAAAAGAACATCAAGTGTCCTTTTTAAAGGGTCGTATAGCTCCTATGAACGGTTTGAACTGGGTACTCCTCAGGGGGGTGTGCTAAGTCCTTTTCTATTCAATATCCTTATGCATCGTCTACTCTCCCTCCTTCCTGTCATCCCCGGTACTACAGTTACCTGCTATGCGGACGACATATGCATCCACACGACCTCAACTCACGACCTTCAGCACATGCTCCATGATTTTTACGTGTCTGCTACCTCCTGTGGCCTTATTATCTCCCCAGAAAAAAGCAGGATTTTTACCTCACGCAACTGCAGAGCACTGCCCGCATTCGCCATGGGTGGTAATGTCATCCCTCACTGCACACAGTACACGTATTTAGGTGCACCAGTCCGGATCACCCCAGCTATACCTGCACGTCAACGAATTCATCCCTTTGTGAAGAGCCTTCTTGACCGTCTGGAGCCCCGCTTTGCACCTGTCAAGTGGCTTGCCAACAATGCTGCAGGAGTCTCCATCCCAGTGGCGAGGACCCTCTACATCCTACTACTTCGGTCAGTGGTTGACTATCTGTCTTCTGCCTCCTGCTGGCTAGTACAGTGGTAACGCGCTGGCTTCGCATTCACGAGGTCGAAAGATCGGTTCCCATCCAAGACCGAGAGTTTAAGCTGTTTACTGGCAGGAACTGCTGTGGTTGGACACCACAGTGGGGGGTTGGGGCTTGCCCTGGCTGACGAATACCCATTGTATTGAAATGGAAATAAAGTTTGTTGTGTCAACTTCCTAGACCAGCTCTCGAGCCACTTGAAAAGTTCCAGAATCGAGTCATGAGATTTATCTTGGGATGTTCTATCTCTACCCGTATTGTGAGTATGCAGTTGGAGCTCAACTTGCCCCCTCTTGTGGAGAGGATTTATGCCAATGTGTCCTATTTTACTGTTAAATGTATTCACTACTCCTTTCTTGCTCCGTACTTCTCTGCTGTCATGAGGACGTCCCTGGAACCAGACGCACCCAGGCTCCCACTTCGA
Organism: Halocaridina rubra; assembly: GCA_037179515.1. Taxonomy (NCBI): domain Eukaryota; kingdom Metazoa; phylum Arthropoda; class Malacostraca; order Decapoda; family Atyidae; genus Halocaridina; species Halocaridina rubra. The sequence goes on along the minus strand of JAXCGZ010013959.1, from coordinate 1,294 downwards.
GCAGGAGGTCATAATCTTATCAGGGTGGTGAGTGACATTCTCCGTGGCCTTGACATCGACCTGCCAGTGCAGGCGGCTGTCCCAGATTTATCACCCTGGCGTGTCCCCCTCCCCGCTGTCACATATACACCGACCTCGAAGGATGTCTATCCCCCCTTGCAGAGACAGTTAGCTCTGGAGACTATCGCTGATGTATCCATGTCTGTCCCTGCAGCACACCACGTCTATGTTGATGGTTCTGTGCAAGCAGATGGGAGGGCGGCATGTGCTGTGTTTTCCCCCACCATGGAGCCGCCTGTGCCGGCTGATTCATGGATTGGCTGTAGACTACCCACCTCGTCAAGCTCCACCTACTGTGAACTGAATGCCATCTTGGATGCCGTGACTCTCCTTGTTCGACGACGAGTGAATGGGGTAATAATTTGTGACTTCCAATCGGCCCTACAAGCCCTATCCTCGCCAAGACCTATCTGTGGCCGTGCTGTGGGAGATATACTATGTCGCCTCGCGGCCGCTCGGGATGCTTCTCTTGTTGTGTCGTTTATATGGACTCCATCCCACATTGGGCTGACTGGCAACGACACAGCGGACCGTCTTGCCAAGGCGGCCTGTATGCTGGATGGGCATGCTGTGGACGCTGAGCCCTCCCTTCGATGCCTACGTAACATCATCTACTCAGCTGGGTTTGCCATGACTGTCCAGCGCAGGGACACGGAGAGGGCCAACAGTGTGTCCATACAGCACCATGATCACTTTCTTCACAGTCGCTACAAGTATCGCAGACGCAGGTTAATGGTGCGGAAAAACAATGTAGTTAGTGCTCGGCTCAGAATGGGGTATCGGCCTTTATGGCAGGTCTCTCAGACTCTAGATATGCCACAGTACACCTCCTGTAAATTATGCGACCGTCCTAATGCTAACACTCTTGACCACTATTGTCTTCAGTGCCCCACAGTGAGAGATGTTTTACCACGAGGTCAGAACTTAATACAGATCTGCTCATTTTTACTTAATGATGACAACCTTGATGTTATTCTTGCTCGTTATCCTCACTTTGGTGGCCATTAATTGTATTGAATTATACATATATTTTCTGCATGTTGCTGTACAATTCTGTTTGTGCATTCTGTGTTTCTCTTAGCTTTACTTTTGCATATAATGTACTCTGTGCTGCCATACTGTGAGATGTGTTAGTATGCAGCAATGTTTTATCAATGTGTACACCTCCCTGTAAACTATGTTCAATTCTTTGTTTTGTATCCATTTGAAGCATTATTTGTATAAACTCATGTCA
>JAXCGZ010013958.1:0-43154 GCA_037179515.1 Halocaridina rubra | reverse complement strand
CTGTGGAAGAGCTATAACCCCCACGTCAGTGATGACAAGCGGCGAGATAACCCAGTCATCTTATAAAGTGTGAGTTCAAGAGGAAGTCTAAAACTCATACGTCATATATATATATATATACACTCCCATCCTTATTACATGGTGTGTAACACATATAACTAGAAGTTTACGCTTTGTTTAATTCAAAAGCAGCAACATTAATTTTCTTTTCTTTCATTTCTTTTCCACTACTTCATTATCGGGAATAATACGGAAAACCGAAGACCACAATAAAGAAAAATGAAAGTGTTCAAATGAGCAGAAAGTCTAAGTCACGGAATTTGCCTCTTTCATATTTGTGAATGCGGTGATTCTTGAAGTAAGAAGAATCTTTTTAAACAATTCGTTTTTTGCCTCCCTGGAAAAAATATCCATCATATGTTACAAGTAAGTAGTTTTTTTTTCCTTTTTTGATGTCGGCTACCCCCCAATTAAAGGGGGAAACAGCCAAGGTATATGTATGTATGTATATTTGAATGGGTTACCTTGAAAATATACTCAGGAAATTGTTGACTTTTTTTTTTTTTAAGAAATTCATCATATTTGGATATAACTTACATCATATTCTTGTGCTGGTCCGGAAGAAAAATTTTACTCTTAACATCTGTTCCCAAGTCTTGGTGAAATCGTTGCTTGATATTTGAGACTTGTCAGTTTTTCAATAATGAGATAAAAAGTTTCTTAATGATGTTCGCGTGTATGTGTATGATATTGATAGTGCGTGTATACCTCCGTAAGATTATATTGTGTGTGAACGTGTGTTTATATGAACGTATATCCGTGTGCATGAGTGTGTATGTAATTTTATTTCTAGAAGTTTCTTGCATTTATCCAATTGCGTTCACAGGCCCTATGATTTAAGGTCCCGTCTTCAAGGTCGATTTTTATTATTATTATTATTATTATTTTTATTTTTATTTTTATTATTATTATTATTATTATTATTATTATTATTATTATTATTATTATTATTATTATTATTATTATACACATACACGTTTGCTTGTTGTCAGATTACTTTGGGATGGTCTGTGGTTGTATTGGCCATGTTGTCCGAGGTGTGTGGGCGTACTGACCATCCTTATTTTGTGGGTTGTTTCATTGCTTGTCTTCCTTTTTTGTTGTTAATGCAGTTATGCGTGCTTGTGTCAGCCTGTTACTCGTATGTCTACAATAGTGTCTCCAAGCACGATGACTGCTGTATTTGGCATCTGAAAATGCATTCTTGAGTAATGAGGAATGAAGCGTGTAAGTCTCATACCAGAGCGGAGTGATGTAATCAGTTTTTGGAGTGTGCGCCTCGATATCACAGTTTGCCCATTTTTTTTCTTTTGCACTGTGCCTCCTGTTTTTGAATGATGTGTAGAAGCATTTGTGTATTTTTTTTTTTGCGCTATAAAAACCATTTTCATAGAGAACTGTAGTGAGTGCTAACAACGTAGTTTTTTTTAAGAGTAAAAGCAGATCACAGTTGTTTTTCCCTGTTCAAGCAACTAATTTTTTTTTTTAATTAAAGTATCAGTTTTGAGTAAGTTTTAGAATCATTTAATGTATTTAGTTGACTGTTTACATTTTCAGGGAGCTGCCTTGAGCACCTAAAATAAACATTTACTTTAGTAGAGAACAAGCGAATGAGCGCTGTTTTTGCGTCTGGACCAATCTGTAAGTTCACTCTCGGTGTTGGGTACTGTTTGCGTGTGAGCAAGTACTTCTGTATAAGGCATTGGTTGCATTAGAATACTCAACGTGTCAAGATAAGTCTTATCATCTATTTTTAGAACACATGTAAATTATACATATCTTTACTATTAGCAGTCGTAGACGTGACTAACTGAATATCATCGACCCCTCATGAAAGTGGTAAAATATGTATCTTCTCACTTTTGTCCTTCACTAAGGAAGATTTCATCCAACACTGTGTTTGAGAATGTTTATCTTTACTGCCCATCGTCTATGATATTTGTAGTTTCAATCAAGTCTGTTATCTTGTTTGTAACTTATATTTCTTATAGTATTTTCCTTTATTTCGTTTCAATTATTTAGTTGTTTTTATTATTATTTTTCTGTCACTTATCATCGTCTACTTGAAGTCCCTCTTCATAGACACCCAATGAAACTTTTTGCCTTATACAATCCCCTTTATAGTTCTCTCGCGGCATTGAGAGAGCTTTGATTTTTAGGAACACTATTAGTATGGTGCTACTAATCCCTGTTTAAACTTTTAACTTAAAACCTCTTCGTACGAGCTTAATAGATAAAATCATATTGTAAATCTATAATGGTCTTAAAGTGGTCTGAACTAAAATCCTGAAAAAGCGGGAGAAAAGACCTCCTGGATAATGGCATTTTTATATAAAATAGAAAAGCCTGTATGCAGTGTATGTTGGAGCACGACACACACACACACACACACACACACACACACACACACACACACACACACACACACACACACACACACACACACACACACACACACACACACACACACACACACACACACACACACACACACACACACACACGAGAGAGAGAGAGAGAGAGAGAGAGAGAGAGAGAGAGAGAGAGAGAGAGAGAGAGAGAGAGAGAGAGAGAGAGAGAGAGAGAGAGAGAGAGAGAGAGAGAGAGAGAGAGATGCTTGTTAATGGAATGAAATATTATGTTACGATACTGGAATGGTCTCATTAGTGTAGGTTGATGCAAGACGGATTGCGCCATGGAAAGAAATAACAAATGGAAATGTATTAGGAATAAAATATCTCAGCTTATCAGCTTCTGATACCTTGTTTATTTTCTCATTGACTTGTGACTTACTTTTTTCTCATTGCCTCTGGTGATTGCCAGCCAAATACAATTCTTTCATTTCCACATTTTATGAGAAAAAGTTCGTCATGCTTCGCCTCAAGAAAGTTAAATATCGAGTATCTCTCTCTTGAAACTTTTTTCATTTACTTCTTGGGTACAATCGATTTTTTTTTTCCATCTTAAATCTTGCCTCCAAAAAAGAGAAATATAAAGACTGAAAGGAGGTCGTTGTAAATGGCAGAATATTTCTTTTCCTGTTATTCGTCACGTATAAATACTACATAGGAATGATTGCCTCTAACAGCATCAGCATCAGCAGGAGCTGTAGAGAGCTGGGGTGATGTTGGTGATTGTGCGTTCCTGGGAACATGAATCCCATTTTTTTGTGCCAGAGAAGCTTCTGACTCGACTCATAATCCCTAGCACTGCCGGTGCATGTTTCATTATAAAGCGAACTATTCCAGTGTCGGCTTAGTAAATTCTACGCTCTATTTTTCATTTGTAATGTATGCATTATTAACCTCATGTGTATACAGAAACACAGGTAAAGTCACTTTCAACTTGAAACACTCAGCTCAAACATCGAGAGTTGTCAAATAGATATAGTAGAAGAGAGGCACTTTTTCACCACCATGTGATATGCACTATGCAAGCACAGTCGCAGTGAATAATCTGTACATGAGAGATACAAGCTAAAGCTTCTAAGACCAGACATGAGGTTTTAGATCAGTCTTCTGTGAAAACTGGATCGGATCACTTGGTTTACGCTGCTCATATTCCAACTATTTGTCTTTGGATTGTGAAATAAGCTCTTTTCCATCAAATGATTTTCACCGGTGTTCTTGTAATGTGAATAGTTTTATATTAATATATATTTAACACTTTTATCATTGATTTTAAGAGAACGAGTTACGATTAAGGTGAAAAATAATCCAATTGTATTTTTGGCCCAGCTGTGTTGAGCCATCTTAAAGTAATTTATTTTGTGTGTGGACTTATATTTTGCAATGTGGAATCCACCGGAAAATGCTTGAAATTGCATTTTTGCTGTTTATCTCTGTCACTTTACACTATTCCAAAAGTCATTATGCAAATGAATAGCTCAGTTTTAGTGCACTTGAGATATATAGCCTAAAGAATTCATAGCCAAAATGCCAAGGCTTGTATAAAGCATTATTGTTATTATTATTATTATTATTATTATTATTATTATTATTATTATTATTATTATTATTATTATTATTATTATTATTATTATTATTATTATTATTATTATTATTTTATTATTATTATTATTATTATTATTATTATTATTAGTAGTAGTAGTATTGTTAGTAGTAGTAGTATTAGTAGTAGTAGCAGTAGTAGTAGTAGTAGTCATATTCAAATTCATAATCATATTTTTATTTCATATAAACATACATAGTAACACGGAGTTAATGTCTTGTGAGTCAGCAAGAGGTGATATGCATTAAATGAATTATAATATGCTTCATAAATGACGTTCACAAAAAAAAATTATAGTAATTATAATATACTCATAAGAATAACATAAAATGGAAGCAAAAAAGGGAGCTAGTGCATGCGTATTAGTGAACCTGCCTGAGCAGCTTTTACAGTCCACAGAGAAGGCACTGTGTCGTCTTCTAGGTTCATGATTTGGCACCCAGGACAACTCGTGCCTCTACAGTCATAATATATAATTGTTAATTAATCAGATTATAGTCACTTTTAAACACTCGTCTTACTGCATCGGCAAAGTATCCACACTTTAGGAACGGTAAATTCAGTTTTACGATGCTGCTCACTGAATAGTGCAAGCCTTTTAGAGTACTTAAGGCTATGTGATGTTTAAGAAGAAATTGCTGACATATGTCAGCAACGATATGTTTACTTGCATATGTAGAAACTCCAATTATTCGTTTAAGAACATTATTTTATGCCACTTCAAATGTTTTAAACATTTACCTCCTGAAAGAATCTTTATAATTCCAAAGACACAATCCATACACTGGCATACAATACATTTTGAATGAAATTAAATGAACCTCAATGTTACAATACGAAAAGTTTCTTAGAACAGGAATGTCACCTGAGTAGAAGGTTCTTAGAACAGGAATGGCACTTGAGTAGAAGGTTCTTAGAACTGGAAAGGCACTTGAATACAGTTTGTACAGTCATGGTTCTACATCCTTTTGACTGGGCTCATCAAACATGTACTAAATATTTATAATGGTCAAGTACTTCTAACAAGTCATCCCCAAATTTGACATTGAGAGGCCAGTTTTGTTGAGAAGTCCAGCTGAAAGATATATGTTTAGTTTTCCTTGTTAATTTGTAGAGTCTATGCTTACTGAATAATCAGCACATTGTGATATGAAGGACCTCCAATTTTGACTCTTAATTACTAAATCACAACAATGTCATATGCATAATGCAATAATATTCAATCTTGTCAAGACTAGTGCAGGAAACGTTCATGGAATCAATCACACTAATTATTAAATGTATGTAAACTTTTGAATAAAAAAAAGGGAATAGAATGCCCACTTTCCGTTACTCCACGTTTCAATACAATGTTCATGCTTGAGAAAGCACTCCAAATAATATTCGCTGATTGATTTCTCAGGTAAGACGTTTGTAAAAACGCAACATCAAGTGGGACTGCTGTCTCTATCAATTTCCCACCAAGTAAAATGTGATCAGCTGTATCAAACGCCTTAGATAAATCAACAAACATTGCAATTTCAGATTTCTTTCGGTCTTAAGTATTCATGATATACTTCCTTTAACAAAACACAAGCAGCTGTTGTTGACAAACCAGGAGTAGAGCCATACTGCCTGTCATTAAAATGACTTTTTTTTTCTGACGACGTAATAAGTATGAGTCTCAAATATCTTCAAGTAGGTTTGATGACTGTATGACTGGTCGATAGTTGTATGACTCTTACACTACCTCTACTGTCTTTGACAATCGAAGTAATGACACCCTTCAGGACATCGCATAGCAGATGGCAATGACTAAAACAGCTATTCAGAAGTAAGACAACATGGTCTAAGTATTTATTTGAGGCATTCTTGAGGAGTGAAGCGTGTAAGTCTCATGCCAGAGCCTAGTGATGTAATCAGTTTTTGGAGTGTGCGCCTCGACATCACAGTGTGCCCTTCTTTTCACTGTGCCTTCTGTTTTTGAATACATTAAGAAAGAGGATTTTATCATTTATGTTTACCCTCCCTTGATTAGTCAAGAATTTAACAAAAAGATGAGCAATGGATTCGTAATTACTCTCATCATTAATGATATTTGAACGCTTAGCACATGTCCTTTGCTTTCGAATATCTCTCCAAAACTGCCTGAAATACTTTTGAGCAATAGACATACAAATAGTCTTACCTTCATTTGCCTTGGTCTCTTTGAGAACCGCTTCAAACTGTTTTGTACTGGTGAGCGTTTCAGTATGCTCTAGTGAATCTGTATTTTACCCATTCTAACCCACTGCAGAGACTTGTCTCTAGCACTACTACTCCACTACCCCGTAGTAGTAGTAGTAGTAGTAGTAGTAGTACTTTTACTATTTTTCTTTTCATTATTATTGTTTGTACAGTAATTTTATCATCATTATTATTGTTTGTACTTCATTCTTCTTCTTCATTCATTCTTCTTCCTCCTCCTCCTTCTTCTTCTTCTTCTTCTCCTTCTCCTTCTTCTTCTTCTTCTTCTTCTTCTTCTTCTTCTTCTTCTTCTTCTTCTTCTTCTTCTTCTTCTATTATTGTTATTATTATTATTATGATTATTTTTATTATTATTATGATTATTTTTATTATTATTATTATGATTCTTTATTCATCTCATCTACTGACTTTGTTAGTTGATTGTTGTTAGTTGTTGTTGATTGATTATTGTTGATTATTATTATTATTATTTATTATTATTATTATTATTATCACATGTAGAACTGCATCTTTATATCGTGAATATTCATGAATACATATTTAATCGCAGTAATGGAGTGCTTAAGTAATACTCTGGCCGTCCCATTTCGTTAATGTAATTTTTTTCTTCAGCCTCACAATGGTGCTTTAGTCTGTATGGCTGTGGAATCTCATTGTCATATCCCTCTGGAATATGAAGGGAAGGAAAAATTCATTCCGGAAAAGAGCATCCGTCTTCATCTGAGAGATGACTCCTCAAATAAAAGAGATTAGAAAAAAATAATATTATTTTCGTCTGAGAGATAACGTTGAGAAAAAATAAGAGAAAGACCATTTTTAGGTTCGTAATCTCTGAGAAAGACTTAAAGAATAAGAGGAAAGTCATCTGTAGAATCTTCATCTTAGAGAGGTCACCAAAAGAAAAATTATGAGAAAATTATATTTATGCTGAAAAAGAATCGATGTTAAGCTTTTAGTCTAGGAGATGACTCTTGTGGGGGAAAAGTAAGAGAAAGACCCTCTTTAGGCTCTCATTTAAGAGGAGAATCTATGAGCCAAAGCTTTCTTTAGACTAAAATTATTACCTTTTGTGATTCATATATTAAAAATAATGACTAGTCATATTTGTTCAGTAAATTCACTAAGTTTTTTTTATATACATTACTGACTTGTAGTTATTCAAATACTTTGCGTTTAATATATTTTCATGTAATTGTGTTCTTAACTAATATTTTTTTTTGTTTTGCATATAAACTGATACTGTATTATAAGATGGGGCATATCGAAATCCATCTTGAATAAACTTGCTGATATATATATATATATATATATATATATATATATATATATATATATATATATATATATATATATATACTAATCAAAGTTAAAAAAAAAATAATATACAGCTCTCTGCGTGATGATAAAAAAATGCATGTATATTTTTGAGCGTTTAAAAGATCGCCAGTAATATCCCATAATGTTAATTGTATAAAGTAGTAAAATTAACGATAAACCAACAGATAATCATATATTCATTCGTAGATTCGTATAAAGTAATGAGTTTCATCTCATTGGTCTGCATTTTCTTTTAAAGATCTGAAGTGTGCTATTTACAGCTAGAAGGGATTCTCTTCAGCTGAAGCATTTTCGTACTTAAACTAAGGACGGGCATAAAGGTAGTGGAGATAAATTTTGACAATTTATCTCTCTCTCTCTCTCTCTCTCTCTCTCTCTCTCTCTCTCTCTCTCTCTCTCTCTCGAGAGAGAGAGAGAGAGAGAGAGAGAGAGAGAGAGAGCGAGAGAGAGAGAGAGACTATTCTGAAGTTATTTCATAAAAAAAATTAAGTCAGTTCGGCAGAAGTGATATTAGCACTTTCTTTCAATTTGCTCTTAATTTTTATCTCATATTTTTAACATAGGTAATCTTATCATAGTTTTTTAAGAAATTTTTTAAATTTATATCTCGTATATCAATCTATGTCAGAAGACTGTACTCTTCTCCTACATCGTGTGTGTGTGTGTGTGTGTGTGTGTGTGTGTGTGTGTGTGTGTGTGTGTGTGTGTGTGTGTGTGTGTGTGTGTGTGTGTGTGTGTGTGTGTGTGACCTCTTGAGTCCCTGTACGTCTCTGCAAACTTTGGGTCTCTCTATTTCCCCCAGTATAGAAATCTAATTTCCCCTGTCCTTTATAGCCTTTTGAACTTCGTTGAATGACTCGTATTCTACCTCAAACTCCTCCGGGAGTTAAATTATGGACGACGCCTGCCTCTGTCATCACACGCAACAAAGAAAAGGAAAAGGAAGGGACAAGAGGAAAAGGAGAATGAAAGAATAATAAGAAAAGACGACATTTACGACTTGGTAGAAAAGGGAGTTAAAGGAGACAAAGAAAAAAAGATTATAACCTATTGGACACTGTAGATATAGGACAAAGGGGAAGAAGAATAGGAAGTAATCTAGGATGAAAGGAAAAAATGGAAATAATATTACACGCGGATTAGAAGAAGTAATGGACTAAAGGCTAAGAATCTATTTCTACCTTGCTTGACAAATGATAAAAATACTTCATACATACTTCGGGAATATGTCCACAACAGCAAACCATTACCCTCCATCCAGTGCCACAAGTAAAGTAAAAGTCCTAAAATAACAACATGAATGGGAAAGAGGTGTTGCTGTGAGACTAAGTGGATGGTGAGAGAGAGAGAGAGAGAGAGAGAGAGAGAGAGAGAGAGAGAGAGAGAGAGAGAGAGAGAGAGAGAGAGAGAGAGAGAGAGAGAGAGAGAGAGATAATAATAATAATAATAATAAGACTTTATTTCCAACGTACATTGGGTATTCAAATATGGGTGTACTATTAAAATTTACAAGTAAAATCTTCCTTTAAGAGTAACTTCTTAAGATTATATTTAAAAGTATACACTGAACCAGCATTTTTTAGTTCTCTGGGGAGCTGATTATATAAATGAGGTCCACGAATGTTTATATCTCTTGAGCCAATATCAGTTTTAGACCTTCGTACTAATAAATCTTCCCCTTGACGGGTAGTTAACCCGGTAACTGAGCTTACTGTAGAAAAATTATACATGCAATCAGGAAGATTGTTTCTTAGTATATTAAAAACAAAGGTACATATATCAAAAACATATTTATCTCTAATCTTTATCCATTCTAGATCTTTTAAAACAGGAGAGATGTGCTCGTATTTTCTTACATTGCCAACAGCCACTCGTGCTGCAAAGTTTTGTAACTTTTGTATTCTTTGTAATTGAGTCTTATTTGTACATCCCCAAACTTTGAGACAGTAATTAATTAAACTCATAGCTAAGGACTGGACAATTATTATACGAGTTGATGTTTCAAATGAGTCTTTTACCCTATTTAGATATATTAGAGTACCCATTACTTTTTTATAAATTTCATCTATATGCATTTCAAAATTCATGTAACGGTCAAAATAGACACCTAGGTTCTTTACCGAGTTCATTGGCTTAATGATATTACCGTTAAAATTTATATGAAGATTGTCATCAACTTCTGATAATAATTGTCTGGATCCGATAAGAATAGATTGGGTTTTAGTTTCATTAAGTAACAGACCATTTTTTAGAAAGTAACGTTTAGCCATATACAAAATTTCTTCTGCTCTACGAATAATATTTTCTAAATCATTAATTTCTCCTTCAATTAAGATTTGAGTATCGTCAGCATATTGAATGACATAACAGTTAGGTAAATATTTTACTAGATCGTTTACATATATTAGAAAAAGTATAGGTCCTAGGATCGATCCCTGAGGGACCCCAAACAATACCTTCTTGCGACTTGAAACTACATCTTTTATTCTGACTGACTGGTAGCGGTTTTTTAAATAGTTCTCGAACCAGCTTGGGTCAATGTTCATTTTTTTGCATTTTTCTAATAAGATGGTATGGTGTACACTATCAAAAGCTTTAGAAAGATCGAGTAGTAGTAGCAATGATATTTTCTTATTATCTATATTTTTGTATATTTCATCTGATATTTTCAATAAGGCAGTTTCAGTTGATAATTTTGGCCTGAAACCGTGTTGACTTTTTGCAATAAGTTTATTTTTTTTCAAGAAACTCACTTAACTGATTTGCAACAATCTTTTCAAGTATCTTTGATAAAATTGGTAGTAAAGAGATTGGTCTATAGTTAGAGACGTCGTCAGGATTTCCATTTTTAAAACCAGGAATTACATGGGGATTTTTCCATAAATCTGGGTAAATATTGGTAACTATGGAAGTATTGATTATTACCGTCAGATAATATGCTATTACAAATAATGAATCTCTAATAAAACGAAAACAAATTCCATCTGATCCATATGCATTAGAGTCTTTCAGATTTTTTATTACTAAGATTACTGTATTACAATCTACTGTAGTAGGGTTAAAGACATCATTACTTCCATTGAATGCACTATGTTCTTGAAGATTAACATTATTATTATTATTACTACCATCATCACTATTATCATTACCATTACTACCACCATCATTATTATTTACACCATTATCAACATTTCTATTATTATTACTAATACCATCATCATTATTATTACCACCATTACTATTATTGATTTCATTTATTATTTCTTTTTTTGTTTTTTCAAAGGTTTTTTCCCCACTTCAGCGAAAAAATTATTGAACTCTTCTGCTTTAGCACTTACATCTACCTCATCGGGTATAATTGATATGTTACTACTTTTATTACAGTTATTGGAAAGCATGGTTTTAGCAATTTTCCATGTATCAGAGATATTGCCTTTAGCGTTTTGAAATTCATTTTTGTAATACTGTTTCTTACTGTTACTTAATAATGATTTTACTTGTTTCTTATGCTCTGTAAACTTTTCTCTTAAAGGGATATTATCTCTTTGTAGTTTTACTTCATTTTGTAGTTTGTCTCTTTCTTTCATAATGTTTTTTATGTCATCTGTTATCCAAGGAGCGGGGGGACGAAATATTTCTCTTGTCACGAGTGGTGCACATCGATCTATACATGATGATAAGACACTGGTTAAAATGTTTACTTGTATATTAATATTATCGGTATATATATAGAGAGAGAGAGAAACTAGGAAGCTGCCTGCCCACACTCACTTACAGATGCAATTAATGTGATGCCAGTTAGTATTATTTTGTCAATAAGAAATGACGCTTTTTCCTTGGTTGATCTTTGTCTTTGCACCCTGTATGTATGACGGCGTTTCGGTGGCATAACACATACACACTCACATACTCGCACAAATTCTCTGAAGAATAAGCACATTTAGATAAGAATAGGAACAATGAGTGGATCTTATTAATATTGTTCCGGTTTTACGTCACAAACTCCCTTTTGAACCAAGGGCTAGGACGGTTACCTTCTAGCGAAGGACTTGTTTCGGCAGATGTAATTGTTACCCTGAGTGCATGCCCTTGCTAACCTCAGACCGTGACGGGGCGCAAACCCTCGACCTGACGTCTCAGAGTCGCGGACGCTACCGCTTGAGTCACAGTGACTACAAAGAGTGGATCTTATTAATGTGCTTGGAAATTTTTGTAGATATCGGGCAAGTTGAAAATGCAAATAAAAAAGTTAACATACTCGTAAAATGAACTCGAGCGTTTCAATTACTAGGCTATTAATATTATTTATGATATTTGACTTCCCACCACCACCCCACCTAAGAATTACCCCTTAGGCCATAAAGAGTCCAATAATAGACATATCTGCACCGTCTTCGAAACTTTTATATGAACGATGCCATAATAAGTTAACTTTTCTAACAAGGAGCTAATCATTTTGGAAATAGTATTTGATGAGTTTTTGGCAAAAATGCAAACTTCATTATGATGTCTTCCAAATCGAATAATTCAATGAATGTAATTTGCGACTAATTAAACATGAGTGCCATTCAAGTTATGCGCAGTATTGAAAAATTTACCATATTTTCCTGAAGTTTATGAACTTGTTGATGCCAATTTAGTCCATATGTCGGAGCTTGATTATGTTCCCCTCTGTTACTTACAAAAATGAATATCACAACATAATGGAAATATTCGGAATCAGTCACCTGTCACAATAAAGATGCAAAGAATACATCTATTTTGAGCTTCCACATATAAAGATGTTGCACTTCTTACAAAAAAAGACAGTAATTTGTTTTGTTTTTAATATTATGATATATTATTTTTGTGTAAATATTAGTATTTGAGATTATTTATTCTTATGATTGTAAATCCTTATTATTACAGTTGTTGTTTAATTTTTCAGGTGTGTGCTCTTGAGTTCATTTACGTCTTTTGGTGTCTTGAACTATATGGAAGATGAACCCAAGGCCAGTTCAAGAGGTATTTAATATTTTATTAAATTATTTATTCTCTAACTAGAATTCGTATTATGGAATGTGTAAAATGACGCTAGTATTGTCTCTAGTTCTCATGGTCCTCATCCGCGTGAAAGTACGAGGAACTTTCCTAAATTTTAACCCTAATGTATTTATTCAGTTTTAATTATTGTATGTATTACGTAATAGTACATGCAAGGTCGCCTTAATATGTGTTGATGTGTTTTGACTAAAGCAATGAAAGAAACTTTCGATTTTCCGTGTATTGCTTCATCTTCAGTGTTGTATCAAGTAAAGCTTTATGCATTCATAAATTATTTTGAAATATTTTCTGATATTTAGTTATAACTGTTATAAGCAATAAACATGCAAGTATATTACAGATTAATAAATAAAAACATTCGTAGGTGCGATACTAAAAGATTCAGCAAATCAGCCTTTGTACGGCCTGGAAAAAAAAAATATGATGGGGAGTATCTTGTCGTAAATAAAATTAAGACAGACTTTTAATGAAGTATTTATCAATGTTTATATTAAGCACTTTAAGAATGCGTCCAGATAAATGTTTTAACTAGAATAACTGTTTAAAAATTTTGCTATCTGATGCTATGCTTATATGATTAGTGCTGCTCTCGAACTGTATCTAATATAATAGACGAAATATACTCGTTTTCCTTGGAACGCTTTGTTTGAAGCGTGACGCACACTTTAAGAAGAAGAAGAGTAGTTCCATCCGACTGTTTTATCGCATAGATGATTCAAAAATGCAATCAAGAATGCATTGTCGGGTGAGCTCAGTGAGAGTTATGTAAATACAGCGTGTTATAAACTTAATTTTTCTAGTACACTGCATGTCAATGTGTTAGCACTATAAATAGCATCTGGTGTTTACTTTTTATTCTCGATGCAAAAATAATATTAAATTTAATGTAATAATAATAATAATAATAATAATAATAATAATAATAATAATAATAATAATAATAATAATAATAATAATAATATTTGTAATAATAATAATAATAATAATTTGAAGAAGTAATAGATCGATTTTTTACTACATTGTCTAAAATTGTTAAGAACAGAAGCTTGTTAGTTGACTTTTTTTTTTCCAAGGTTAGATTGCATATTCTTAAGTACAGTTTCCATGGCAATGTGTGTACTGCATAGAATATGCAGAGATGCGTGCCACCGCTCTCTACATCACATCGCCACCGGACTTACAGTTTACAGGGACTAAGCTTTAATAAACGAGAGAATACTGAGTTTTAGATCTTTATCAGCTGGGCAATAACTGTATATAATGGTGGTTCGCGATGTTAAGCCGAGATTCCTGTTTACCTGTCTCACGGAAAATCGTATCTGGTGTGATAGACGAGAAGATAAATTAATTAATTTTTTTAGGGAATAACTGCAGCAAAAAGGTCACATTGTTATAGGGAATATTATCTTCCCTGTATCTTCACCTTCACCTTCTGTATTCATCAAAAACTGAACCTTCAAGTCTGTTCTGAACCAATCTCAGGACTGTAGGTATAAGTCGAAAAACAAAAACTTTATATCCTTAGCACAACCAGTTTTCTATATCTGATTTATATTTTTTTTTCCTATCACTGCTTCTTGTTGTGAAAGTGATTACTATTCTCTATTTTATATACAGTTAAAAAAAGAAGTGTCTATGATCTCTTAGGTCATGTGATCGTGTAGGGATAATTTCGCTGCTTAGATATTAATATATCTTAAGGATGCCCATATCCAATTCTGAGCAAAGAACATCTCTTGGCGCTGATGCCTTTATAGCTTTAAGTCTGCGGAATCCCAGTACTCGAGTTTTGGAAAGACTTAATATGTTGGCTCTGCCGTCTGTCTGTCAGCTGTTTAACCAGTCGTATAATCATTCAGAAGGTCGTCTAGACGTGTAACCTGTAATTTTGTCATTTAAACATTTATTTAATATTTAAAGATTTGAGTTATCCCGTTATTTAGTCGACTAGCCAGCAACTCAATGGGTTACTTTCGCTTGCAAAAGCGTTTGCTGATGAAACTCCTTCTGTTAGTGGCGGGTTCATCTGTAGAAGTACTTCATTCCAGATCTCTCTCTCCTCTCTCTCTCTCTCTCCTCTCTCTCTCTCTCTCTCTCTCTCTCCTCTCTCTCTCTCTCTCTCTCTCCTCTCTCTCTCTCTCTCTCTCTCTCTCTCTCTCTCTCTCTCTCTCTCTCTCTCTCTCTCTCTCTCTCTCTCTCTCTCTCTCTCTCTCTCTCTCTCAGTATGCAGATCTATGTAAAAGACTTTCCAGATATTAAGCTAAGTGACAACAGGATAAAATTCATGTTGCCATTGACATTGTCGAATGTAATATATTATTGGAGGCAAACCAACGTCTTTGTTATTTCGGATATATCTATTTCTCTCAGTATTCTGCTTTCTATAACGATACAGCGCACATGAACATTTATTAACAATAATGATGCTGTCTGATTGCATCATGCCAAGAGAGTTTTGAATGCGATAATAAATGTATTTATCTAAAAACTTTTACAGATTAATATTACAGTTTTCAGATTTGCAAGCAAATCCAGAGAATTCACCAGCAGTGAATCAAATATTTTAGGCTTTTTATCAATCAGTGTCTCTTTCATGAAACGCTCTTGTAATTTAGGCAATGTGACCGTCCAATTGAACTTGTTCCTCAGGGTAAAAAATTCAGGTTTCCTCGTCCAACTGTTTACATTGGCCGTCGGTCTTTGCTTGTGTTTGTATTCCGAGAGAGTGAAAAAAAAACTGTTGGTGTTTTTACTAATTAGGAAATAGGAGAATTTGAGATGAGGAATGTTTAAGATAGATAACTACTAGATGACTAGCACTCAATAGATGTACTGCCAGATACGGAGGTAGGTAGGTAGGTAGAAATATACATACGCACATACATATACACAAGCATGCATGCATAAACAGATAGTTAATAAAAACCTAGAGATAGGTATATAGATAAAAGTTGGGGGGTTAGTGTACAGAAATTCATACTGGTTAATAACGAGCACACACACACACACACACACACACACACACACACACACACACACACACACACACCACACACACACACAGAGAGAGAGAGAGAGAGAGAGAGAGAGAGAGAGAGAGACTCTCTAGTCCAACCTAAGGAATCCCTTGAATAAACCCTAAAGGAACAGCGATTTTTCGTTCTTAATTAAATGTAACAGCACGTCCCCTAACCCTTGCTAATGATAGACAAAAATGAAATTAAAACATTCTCTCTCTCTCTCTCTCTCTCTCTCTCTCTCTCTCTCTCTCTCTCTCTCTCTCTCTCTCTCTCTCTCTCTCTCTCTCTCTCTCTCTCTCTCTCTCTCTCTCTCCAGTATTAAGCCATAAGATTTTCCAGGAAGATATGTTTTAGGTTCGCAAGGATATACTTTTGTGCATTATGTCGTCCTTGGGCAGGAGACTAATTAAGTGTGGCTTGAATACTAGATTTCCCTGTAATAAGCTTCTTGGTGTATGAAAAAACTGCCTTTATAATATTCGACTTTAGGGATATTTCCCCCATGGACGATATTGCCTGTCAAGTAGATGGCGAGAGCTTAAATTTAATCCATTTCTTTCCGCGTTTACCTCGAAGTCGTCATTCTGCTTAAAACTTTGATAGCAAAATAGAAAATGTTTGTCTTTCGTAAATCTGAAAAACATATTTTCCTTTTTTTCAGTAAAAACGTTTAACATCATTACAGCTAAGTAAATAATTGTAGCAATTTTATATTACTCCCTGCTTCACTTTACCCCACATTCCCCATATTGACTTATATTCTCGTTCTGATTACCGAGAGGATGAAATCTGTTTCAATTTTTCGCTTAGCTTAGGTTAGGAATAATATGAATTCGATTTCAGAGACAGGGAGGTAGGATGAAATTGACTTCAAATTATCTCTGGAATAGCTTAAGTTAGGTTCGGTTAGGGATTATTAAGAATATCATATCAGACTGCAAGGAGGAAGGATGAAATGGATTTCAAATTACCCCTGGGCTTAGATTAGGTTTATATTGGGTTAGGGTTTATTTGGAAATGAATTTCAGAGTACAGGTAGGTAGCATGAAATTGATGTGAAATTACACCTGGGGTTAGTTTGTTGGGGTAAGTTTAGATTAAGATATGATTCCACATTCAGATAATATAGGCAGATAGTGTGAACTCGATTTCCAGTGGTCAGTGTAGATAGTTTAGGTTCCATGTGGTTTTGTTAGGAGGTAAAATAAAATCGATTTCAGATTACCGGTAGGTAACGAGAGGGGTTGGTGGTCCTTGAAATCTATACACCGCAATAGCGAAGAAGTCTTTTCTCAAGAGGTACGATAAAATGACTTTTCAGGTTTCCTCTTGGGGTAGTTGAGATTAGGTTAGGTTTTAGGGGGTAATGTGAAATTAATTTCAGATTACCGAGAGACAACTGGGAAAGGTGGTGTAAGGTTGCTTGAAGTCTTTACAACGGAATAGTGAAGGAGTCGTAATTAAGTAATCAGAAGACTCGGATTGTCAGAAACATTATCAGCATTTTTCATTCAGCTGCAGAATGAGCGATCTTGGAGCTGTTTGCTCTGTGCAAATACTAATTACTGGTTTCTCAGGTCTTAAAATCACAATATATATTTTCGGAGGAACTATGTTTGATATCATTTGAATATCGTATTACAACAGTTTATGAAACATTTATAGGTATGAAGGTATATGCTAACTAATATGAATACCAGTTGTGTTATTTATGGTCTGTCGATGGCGTGGGAGGGATAGTGGTGACCCTTTCTCCTCATGGGGCTATGTCGTAAGGAATGGGGTGAATGAGTCTACGATTGAATGGGTGTGTGCTTTGACTCAGCCACCCCCTTCAAGGGGGTTACGGCAATTGTAGCCATGTAGGCAGGCAGGCAAGTCAGCTATTGACCAGGCGTTCATGTAATTGAAATACTTGGAATAAATCATCCGTGTACAAATACTTGGAAATGTTTATTTCTAAAAGGTTCAAACTTTGGCTCGTTATTTCTCTCTCTCTCATATGAATAGGCCGCTAAGTGGATGTAATCCCTTTCCTTTTGCAGCATTAATAAGTTATATTATTATTATTATTATTATTATTATTATTATTATTATTATTATTATTATTATTATTATTATTATTATTATTATAAATATTATTATTTTTCATTATTCATTTTAAAAATTTCAAGACCTCACGGGAGTGTAAAGGTTTCTCATCCTATTAAAAATATTTGAAAATTCTGAGCTTCATTTTCGTATTCTTCCTCCTAATAATTCAATTATACTTCACAAGGATACCTTAAAATAGGTTAAAAAATAGAGTAGGGTGGGTTGGGGTGTGGGGTACTGAGGAGAGAATAATGATTCTGTGTTGCAAAATAGGCTATCAGTTACCTCACTCTACTTTACTCTTCGCCATAGATGTGGATAGATGGAAATTTTGTCACCAACAGATATTTGAGTTTCCAATCAAAATTTCTGACCCTTAAAACCATAGACATGTATCTTAGATATCGCATGTAATTAATAGACATGCGCCAATGCATCCTCCATTTTGGTGAGGTCAAGCATCCCAGTAACTTCTGTAACAACGTTGTTTCTTTCAATATATGCCCCACTTCTGTACAACATTTGCGTGTACAAATTTAGAGAGGAGAGGAGAGCAGAGTTAAGGGAATCTCTTTTAATCAGGCAGAAGATGTGGTTAATCAAATATTTGATTAACAAGAGTTGATTTTACTTGAAAAATAATAGTTTAGAGTCTGGAGAGTAGAGTAGGAATCGCAGCAACTAGGTTTTATGTCTATGCTTACACCCAACGCTCTTGATATTAATGATGAGATCCTGCTGACATGACTGCAAAAAGGCGGGATTTTTTTTACATTTTATGAACTCAGAATTCAAAGAGGAACTGTTGCACCACTGACTACACATATGCAAATCTCTGGTCATTAATATATGCAACGACTGAAGGTACCCTATACACTCTCTACTCCATTTGCCAACATAGCATTTGGAAAGAAGATGCTGTATTATTGATCTACAGGAGGAGTAGAATTTAGCACCCCTTTTTTTGGAATGCAATTCAAACAAGCAGAGTTTCCGAACATGCAGCTTAATATATTTTCCAGAATTCAGAAATTAAATCTTAAACGGTTTTTATTTGGATTTTCAGTCTGAATTTCTCTTCAAACTTTTGTGAAATGAGGCTAAATTAAGGTGAAAAAAGATGCCTTTTATTAATAAGTCTTGATAAATTAGTGGTTATGACAGTAAACTGTGAGTAATGTACAGAGAGAAAGTATAAAGGGAAATCTGAAAATTATCAAAATATCTCTATCTGGTCCACGGCTGGCATCTTCTGGATGATATATCGCCGTTCCAGAGGCCATGGAAATATTTTGCACATTTTTATTTACTTTCTGTGATACGGCTTTGTTGAATTATACACTGCGACTGCTTTGATATATGTGCTTTTACATTTGGTTTGTAGTGTCGGTTTTTTTTTATGTTGTTTATTTACACTTTACTTATTAATCTTTATTTTGGTATTTCCTTTTAGTCGTTCACAAATGATTAGTGAGATTATAATGTCTGCATCAGAATTTTCAAATATTGCTAAGAATATATTTATCACCAAGAGAGAGAGAGAGAGAGAGAGAGAGAGAGAGAGAGAGAGAGAGAGAGAGAGAGAGAGAGAGAGAGAGAGAGAGAGAGGAGAGAGAGAGAGAGAGAGAGAGACTAACACACACACACATATATATACACACACACACACACACGAGTGAGTTACTGATCTGAAGCTGGAATATACAAGAATGCTAAATTACTTGGGGGGGGGGAGGGAAAACAGTGCATCCAATTTTGACGGTTTCATAAGTTTTATTTTTTATTTCTGTGTTTATATCTATAGATAGATAGAGTGAGAGACAGACAAACATATAAATAGTAAGATATATAGCAAGCAGGCAGGCATACAGGCATGCTGACTTATAAGGATCATCTCTGTAATACAGAGGAAATGTGTGAATGAGTAAGAGAGAGAAAAAAAAATCATTCAGGTTTTAGACACACAAACTACGATAGCAAATATTGGATTTCATATCATCACAACATCCAAATCACCAATATCTCACAGCAAATGAGGCTCAATATAACGCAAATACTTTTTGTTATATAAACATACAAAGTTGTATTACCCTGGATATTCTCTAACATTAAAGGGAGACCTTGTAGTGTATTTGGGTCTTGTAAATACGTATAACCTCTCTGTATTGTTGCTATAAAGAATAGCAAAATATTCGTTAAAACTTTTTATAGTGAGATAACCTTCCACTTAAGTGCCAAGTAACGATGAATTACGAAGTGCCAAATCATATAATGGCAAAGACCTTCCACAAAAGTGCCAAGTAACGATGAATTACGAAGTGCCAAACCATATAATGGCAAAGACCTTCCACAAAAGTGCCATTTAAAGATGAATTACGAAGTGCCAAATCATATAATGGCAAAAGACCTTCCACAGAAGTGCCTTTAAAGATGAATTACGAAGTCCCAAACCATATAAAGACAAAAGACATTTCTGAATGAGTATTTCGTTATTTTGAATATTGACAGTGTTTTTTTTTTTAAGTTTGTTGTGAGCATAGTTATTTGTGTTTATTTACGATATTACTGTAATTAAAAAGTAATAATAAGTAGTTGAATAGCCAGGAGAAGAAGTCATAGAATTCATCTAGCTAGGAATTCAGCAATGAATACTAACATTATCGTGAATTGTTTCATATTGTTCACTTGGGAAGTGTTACATTTTCATGTGTTTAACATACCAGCTCAAATATTGCTTTAGAAATATATTTTAGGCTTGTGATATTTATATTAGATATTTGAGTCTAGACACAGTGTTGGCAAAAACATTTTTCTTATTAATGTTGTGGTCGTTGTTAGTTCACGATTGTAATATTATCTTTCCTGTTAACTGTAGCGATCTACAGTTGTAAATTAAGTGTGCGTGAGTATATTTAAACTATAATTATGATTATTTATTCGTTATGCTAAGAGGGATAATTGTTTTCACTTATAAGTCAGTGTCGGAATTTCTAAAAGCATAGTTTTAATATCCCATTGGGCACACGAAAAGAAAATTACTCTGTCACGTTCCTTACTTAGGCCGGTTTCACACCAAAGTGGCACGTCGCACGTGGCATGCCACGTGGCACGTCAGTTGCAAACGAACATCCGTAAATATATGAAACCATTCACACAAGTGGCACATGGGACGTGTCACACCACTTCTGTGTGTAATATATCATATATTTAATAATGGTTGTTTTCAACTGGCGTGCCACGTGGCATGCCACGTGCGACGTGCCATATTGGTGTGAAAGCTGTCATAGATTTATGTGTACTGGTACCCAATAATAAATAAAAGAGGACCGATGTTAGGAAAAAAAACTTGTAAGAGTGAATGAAATTACTCCTTTCAACACGTAAAAAATAACTTTTCATGAAGATCAGGTATGTAAACTACAGAAACAAATGTTTTGAATGAGCAGTCATTAAATATATCATATCTATTAATGTATTGATAAGAAGCAAGAAGAAGAGGTATGTAACGATTATCTACTAAGATTAAGTGTGTAAAATAACAAATTAACATTTCTTTATTTATCAGGAGCTTAGTATAATATAATGAGTCCTCTGTAAAGACCGGAACATATTATAAGATAAGAGTCTTCAGTAATGACTGGATAAGAGGAATAACACTAGGCTCCTGTAAATTCAACGATCATGGAATGTTCTGTAGAGACTAAACACGTAAAACCAACTCGAGGCAATATTTTGTAAAAAAAAATTACTCTTGACATATTAATGCATGTCAAATAACAAGCCATAGCATGTATCATCAAATAGAAATGTTCTCTCGGCATAATACACGCCTGCAGTCGCTCGTAAAAGTGCTTAGGGGTCTCCGTATGCGCAGGATGAATTTCATCCCCCACCCAGCTTTTCAGGCCAACACGTCGTTATGCAGATTCACCGATCAGCAAGAAGTGGGGACCAGACAGACCTTTTCCCCTTCAAACACACACACACACACACACACACACACACACACACACACACACACACACACACACACACACACGCACGCACGATCAGGAGACGAGCTTTGGGCTCTTTCCCGTAAACACAATTAGGTAATCACAATTAGGTAATCTCTCTCTCACACACACACACACACACACAACACACACACACACACACACACATGAAATCTCTCAGATTGAAATGGTTCATTAGAGGATATATCCATTGCTTAAGCTGAGCAATTAGTGTTCAATTAAAACTTTATTCATAATTACCGACTTCTAGGAATAATTAACAACCGCTCAACGCTGTTTTTTTTTTCTATGAATGTAACTGCATTTGCCGTTTGCAATTCATAATCACTGATTATAACAGTATTGAACCAAAGTTCTTATAGCTTCCAGCGGAATAAATTTCATATGTAACTGATAGATAGTTAGATGGATAAATAGATTGTTAGACTAGTGGAGTGGCATATAGACGGATAAAAAAGTAGGTAGAAAAATTGATGAACACACACACACACACACCACGGGAAGATACGAGCTTTGGGCTCTTTCCCGTAAACACAATTAGGTAATCACACACACACACACACACACACACACACACACGCACACACACACACACACACATATATATATATATATATATATATATATATATATATATATATATATATATATATATATATATATATATATATATATATATATATATATATATATATATATATATATATATATATATATATATATAATATTTTGCCCCTGGCCGGGACTCGAACATAAGACACACAATTAGTGTCTCAAGACGCTACCAACTACACCATTGAAGGTCTTGAAAGAAGAAGCAAACCTCACAGCTATCTGCTGTAAGGTTCGTTTCTTTTAAGACCTTCAGTTGTGTAGTTAGTAGCGCCTTGACACACTAATTATGTGTCTTAGGCTCGACTCCCGGACAGGAGAAAAATATGATTCATGTTTTTACATATGTCAAAGTGCTTATATGCTTATTATTTATGCCTATATAGCATGGAATATGAATTAAAAGCGAAAACGAAGCCATGAGTGAGTTTGGGAAGAAGCTGTACTATGAACAGAAAAACATTTAGAAAGAATGCTTTCATTCCCTAGCATAGCAGTTAGCTGTAGGGTTTGCTTCTTCTTTAAGACCTTGAGAGGGGTAGTTGGTAGCGCCTCAACTCTAATTATGTGTCTTAGGCTCGAGTCCCGGCCAGGGACAAATATGATTCATGTTTTCACATGTTAATGTGCTTATTTGATTTTATGTGCGTGTGTGCGCGTGCGTACGTGCGTGCCTGTGTATGTGTGTGTGTGGAGAGAGAGAGAGAGAGATGAATAGATAGATAGATAGATAGATAAATGGAGGATGAGGGAAGTATTTGATACTAATAGAAATTGTCATATTTTTCCTCCTGCATACTATATATTTTTTTGTTCTCTGTATGTGTAGCTTTTTTTTTTTTTCTTAAATATTGCATCTTTTTTTCTTGCAGCAAAAATAGCGTACAGCAAGAAAGAAAAGAAGGGAGACGGGTATCTAAAGAATAAAATAAATATAAGAGGAGATGGGTAACAGGGAGAACGAAAAGAAATAATAAAGGTAGAGTGGTAGCAATTACAAATACAAATAGAAATATAAGTGCCATTTGAGGTCAGGAAATCGCTATATGTCGATATATTCCCCTTTGTAGTCGAATTTCCACACTAACCTCCATTAAAAAAAAGTTTTGACAGTCTAATTTTTTGCTTTGTATATTATATATATATATATATATATATATATATATATATATATATATATATATATATATGTGTGTGTGTGTGTGTGTGTGTTGTGTTCGGTTTTACGTCACGGGCTCCCTTTTCTACCAAGGGCTAGGACGGTTGCCTTATTGCGAAGGACTTGTTTTGGCAGATGTAATCGTTACCCTGAGTGCATGCCCTTGCTAACCTCAGACCGTGCCGGGGCGCGAACCCTCGACCTGACGCCTCAAAGTCGCGGACGCTACCGCTTGAGCCACGGTGACTATATATATATATATATATATATATATATATATATATATATATATATATATATATATATATATATATATATATATATGTCGTATGAATTTTGGACTTCCATCTGAATTCACACTTTGTAAGATGAGTGGGTTATCTCTCCGTTTGTCACCACTGACGTAGGGTAATTACCTCCTTACGTTGTATATACTTATAATTATGGTAGCGTGGTTACAAGGTAAGAATGGACAAGCAGTAGTTCCTTTGCTTATATTTAAGGCAAGGAAGGAGGGGTTCTCCTTCTCCTCTTCGAGTAAAATCGACGAATCGCCGTCTTCTTGGTCGGATCCGGCAACTTATACTTCTTGTAATGGGCATTTTCACTCAATGCTCCGGTCACACTTCGGCTTACTAAGAAATATCTTAGAAATAGTTCCTTCAAAGTTTTATAGTATTCTCTATTTGAGCACCCGTCACTTCTCATCCGCAGACCCAAGTATTTCAGGAAGTCGGTCGCGGGAATTATGGACGGACATTCACGGTCTTTTACATTTGCGCCGTCGAGGTATAAAAGAGAATTTTTGACTCGAGGCGTCTTTACAACCAGGGCACAGGGTGGGGGCTGGGCCTGCTGCGTTCCCTGTGTCACCACGGGGTTCGGAGCGGCCGGCTGTTCGTCGATGTTTGAGGCGTCGGTTTCACTGTCGGCGTCGGCCAAGTTCCTTCTCGACGGAGCGGCGTCGGCGCGTGCTTGTAGGCGCCGCACTTGCTCCTCCAGTTCGAGAATTCTCCGGTGTTTGGCCTCGTCACTCATTTCTTGAATTGGGAGATGTTGGATTTCTGCTTTTGCCATTCTTATTTTCTTTTCTTTGCACTGGTTTCTTCTGATATGAGAGTCTCTTTGTATGTTTTCCAGGCGTGATGATCCGTACTGCGCTGCCGCCAAGTTCTTCAGGACCACCTCCTTAAAATAGCTAAGTACTTGTGATCTGTATCCAGTGAGTAATGGGACAATTAGTAAAAGAAATTGAGGTCGGTGGACGCCGCCATTTTATCTTGTAGTTATGCTTTGACTCAGCCAACCCGCTTATAAGGGGTGTGGCGCTTAATAAGTTGATAAAAGTAGAATTTCTGTACCCATTACTAACATGGATAATTTGTACTAATAGCTATAAGCAGTAATAAACTCCATTTTTGTTATAATTTGAGTAATATAAAGAATTTGCGTTGGAAGTGTGTTCCATTTATTTGTATTAATGCCTAGATTTAATTTTAAGAACGCGAATGTATCGATTTTTTAATTGACAAATTTAATGCACGTGAAATCACTATTACAGTCTATTAATTTCTAAAGCGTAAGAATTATAGTGAGAAATATACGTGCATCTGCTTTTAAGAGTTTCATAGACCACGTGTGGTTTTCGAGAAAGGAATGCGGAAGTGACCATTCGATCTCCCAACCTCGTTATTGTAAATCCGTAGTAATTGTACTGATCCTTGATATTTAATGTACGTGAAATCATTGTTATATTAATTTCTTAAAGCGTAAGAAATCGAGTGTTACGATTGCGCCTGTTTTTAAGTTTTTTTTCTTTTTTTGTTTGTTTTTTCTACGCGGGAGGAATGTTTTAGCGAAAGAAAGACATAAACGACAGATCGTTCTTTTTGTGTTATGATGATGGGGAATTAATATTACGATACGTGTGTGGCATGTTTTTTTTGAAGAATAAGAAATTTCGTGATATTAGTTAGAGATGAGTTTTTTTATTTCACGCTATGCAGGCGAAAGTAAGAGTAAATTAGAGTAGTTTGTGCTGTCCTAGAATAGGGAAGGTTTTTCAGTGTCACCCAAACGTAGCTTCAAGGGAGTAGAATGTTTGTTTGTTCGTTAGAATGGGACTTAGGACTGGTGAGGAAGTCTGTGACCGCACGGCTCAGCCGAGATTTCACCTTTACTCTTCTTCAGAGAGACCGGGAAAGGAAAACCAACATGTTGTAAATAAAAGGGAATTTTACAGAAAGGGGACGATTGTTTTGTAAGTGATGCAGCGAGTGAGGCAGAGAATGAGTATGAATGACTGGGGGCATAATGGGGGGTTGCTCTAGGGGGTGAAATCGCGGAAAGCACCGTTAGGAAGCATGATTGGGGAGTCTGCGAGGATCGTTCCCCTGCTCCGCCAGGTCCTTCTGCATGCCATATCAGAGTGTATTTATGGGAGGTGATGCGCTGTTGCAATATCTAGTGACGGATATGGATGAGAAGGTAATTCTCCACCTGCCCAGATATGGTTGAAATGCCGAGTTTGTTTTATTTTTGTTTTGTCCCCTACTCCGCCATTGAGATTATTATTCGATTTCCGAGAGATTCCAAGATAGATGTTACGTGATAAAGGACGTGAATCTATGAATGATTCTTTATTTTCTTTGCTAGCTGCAGTATATACATTATCTGTCTGAAGAGATATGTTAGATTGATAAAATAAAACTTTGCGAGTTTTAGCCATGATAATGTTTTATCAAAATTATTTCCGCTTGGTCATAAAGAAAGAGTGAGAGCTGACACGAAATGACAACAAGAATGTTACACAGCTGTATCCCGTATTTGAGAGAGCAGTTATAAGTCAAATTCGAGATAGTAAAAGAATATATATATTTTATGTTTGAATTGTTTATGTACAACTCCGTACGAGAATTTGAAATTAAGCAAAATGCATTCTTTACTGTTGATAATGAAATATACTTTTTGTTTTTATTATTGCATACACAGAGATAGACTTTTTATATTCTTAGATACCCGTTTTTGTTATAGTTCTTTTTGTATTGAAGAAATCTTTAAAATCTTACTTAAAGGATTCTGAAAAGATTATCTAGAGATAGCCATGGTTAATCCCTATCATTTTCATGAATTTTAGATTACAATCGAGCTAATTAAAGATAATTGAGATTATTAGAGATTATTTGCTGAGTTTTAAAGTTAAAATTAATGACACTTAAGTCCTTTTTAAGAAGTTGTTAAGAAAAAGATATTTGTACTTTTGTTGATAGTAGTAGGGATAGTGTCACATATGATTTTAATCAGAGTGGGTGCGCTCCGACTCAACCCTCTGATTTATAGCAAGAAAAGGATTGTCATTATAGACAAGGATGTGTATGCCGTTACAGTAAAGTCCTTATCAAGATTAAACAGAAAGGAATGGATTTATGCTTCGACAGTTCTGCAGTTGTACACTAAGTTCTTTTTGCTTTTGTTTTTGTTAATGAGGGAATGAGAATAGCCGCTGACAATAAACGTAAGACTCTATCGATAGTCATTGCTAACGTTTGTTCACGTTCAATTGTTTATTTATTTTATTATTAGAGATACTCTGCGACAATTTTTTATTTTCAGTACAAGTAAAAGACAGAGGCCCATCTCAGCTGACTTGTGAGTGGAAACCGCAACGTATTTCACGGTCGCCCAGTCTCTCTCTCTCTCTCTCTCTCTCTCTCTCGCTCTCTCTCTCTCTCTCTCTCTCTCTCTCTCTCTCTCCCTCCTACCTTTCACTCGACTCTGAGCCTGACAGAGGCTCCGTTCAATGCTAAAAGAACGTTGCTGTCTTTGATTTTTTGTGTGTGTTTTTTTCCAGCGAAGCTAGGCGATAATTGTGCCTACATTTCATTGCAGTCAATAGATTGTTGCATGCTGTTATTGCATAAATACTGATAAGACATCGGTAGTACCGCCATTTGCATAAATGTTTTTGCCACATGTCGCAACTGTTTGGAGAATAAATAGAACTCCCATTGACAAATTGTGGAGCCAGCAAGTTGCCACTTATGCTATATATATATACATTGATTATGACAGCAGGAATTTGAATATTAAAGGAGACTGTGTTAGAATAAGCATCACTATGAAATATAAGTATAGAACTCTGTTCTTACTTCTGAATGCCAGTCTCCATTGTATATATATTGACATTTCTGATTTAGTATATTTATTTTTATTGTTTATTATTCTTATTTTTAGATCATGATTATTAGTAATGCTATTATGTTGACTGATATCGTTGCTATCTCTCAATGGCCTGTTGCTAATTATTATTTTTGAAATGAACTCAGCAGTAACTTGATGATTTGTATCTTTTATCTGAATTCATACTTGATGTTACTGTAGCCACCGCTAATAAGAATGTTTCTTTAGTGGCTTTTCTCAGCATTTAATGATTGTTCTTTTTGACATTTATAGTAGAGTAATGCTATGTAGCAGTTGCTAAGTCCTAAGTATCTTGGAATAATAATCTAGTTGTGTAGACACATACCTTCCATTACCACCCTATTCCTAGGCAGCCCCGACCTGCAAGTTCTAAAAGTCTTTAGATTTTGTCCGTTCAGACAAGTCCCTAGTGCCCATTGAATAGAGATTGCAATCACTTGCAGTTGCAGGGGAGGCAAAGTATAGCCTCGATTACCAACGTATGGCCATTGTTGGTACCCTGAAGTCATAGGGAACCTTTCTTGTAACTGTAGTAGTGACATAGGTTCAAACTTTCATCCCGAGATCTACTTCGAAGGTACGTGCGAGGGCCGTAAAGGAAGAGAATCGCTGTGACGTTGCAGGTCTCCTGCGTGGTGGTCTTAGTCAAGATCGGCCGAGGGCGGGACGAGGAAGCCGGGCTGGAAGGATTAGCGGGATGGGCCCAGTCCTTGTCCTTTTTGTTTTGCCTAACCGAGTAACGGAGATATGGCAACAAACCTGGGCCTGCAGCAAGGACGGCGGGGGAGTGAAAGCGAAAGAATCCCCGAGGGAAACCGTGGAATCGCACCTAGCAAGAATTCATGAGCAAGGGACAGAGAAAACGAAAGTCGTCCTAGACAGAGAAAACGAAAGTCGTCCTAGACAGAGAAAGTAAAAGTCGTCCTAGACAGAGAAAACGAAAGTCGTCCTAGACAGAAAAAACGAAAGTCGTCCTGGACAGAGAAAGTAAAAGTCGTCCTAGACAGGGAAAACGAAAGTCGTCCTAGACAGAGAAATTAAAAGTCGTCCTAGACAGAGAAAACGAAAATCGTCCTGGACAGAGAAAACGAAAGTCGTCCTGAACAGAGAAAACGAAAGTCGTCCTAGACAGAGAAAACGAAAGTCGTCCTAGACAGAGAAAACGAAAGTCGTCCTAGACAGAGAAAACGAAAGTCGTCCTAGACAGAGAAAACGAAAGTCGTCCTAGACAGAGAAAACGAAAGTCGTCCTAGACAGAGAAAACGAAAGTCGTCCTAGACAGAGAAATTAAAAGTCGTCCTAGACAGAGGAATTAAAAGTCGTCCTAGACAGAGAAAACGAAAGTCGTCCTAGACAGAGGAATTAAAAGTCGTCCTAGACAGAGAAAACGAAAGTCGTCCTATCCATTGGTCTCTGAATAGTAATATAATATGAAAGTAAAACATGTTTTGTTTCAGGAGTAGTTTTTAAGGCTTAATTTTAAGACAAATCAATGCCCCTAATAATGATAGGAATAGAATTTATGAAGGTAAGGTCTCTTATAGAAATTACTGTTGATGTTATAGTCTATTGCATTTTACATGTTTATACATGCTAATACTCTACTTAATTGTTTGCTAATGTCCTAAATGAGTCATAATCCTACTGTAATTAACTCAATTTTGTCTTTTAAAGAAACGAGAGAAGTAGATGAATTAATGTTTTGATTTAAACTGACTTTTTGATCTTAATTAATGTTTGATATTAGTTTCACACTGGAATTATGGTTGTTTAAATATAAGGAAATGTTTGTATTACAGATTTCCAACAAGGAAATAGACCCTGCATGCTCTAGTTGTCTGTAAAAGTACTATATGTATGTTATGGTTGTGTAATTTGTATAGGATTCATAGAAATAGGAATTCTTAGAAAATAGCTTAAATAATTCGGCCCCATTTCTATTGTGAACTAATGTTAGCTAGGATATGTCCAAGAGCTCCCGGAAAATTAGCCCATGCTTCGACTGAAATGAGAGATATTTCAGTTTTGGTTGGGAGGGATGTCGTATGACTTCCGTCATGCTGAAGCCAGTCCGTCATGCTGAAGCCAGAATCTGAAACTTGTAACAGATCTTGAGGGGTAACGGTTGGTCGAGGGCACAGATATTTTATTACAATGTTTGTAGAAAGTGTCAAGGAGATATATGACCGGAACCGTGAGACTTAGGATCTGGCATCGAGAAGGGCAGGAAAGGCCAGGAAGTTAGCCATTTCCTAAGCCGCAAGAAACATAAGCATGTGTTTCGTACGTAGGTACATATCCTGGAGAGATGCCCAATAACTCCTCCCCGGAAGTAGGCGGGATTCCACTTTGAACCTGGCGCTGATTAGCTAGGACTAGATCTCACTGATTTCATTGGAGAATTGGATGTTAAGCCACGCCCTGCCCCTGGGGGTATTTCAAGAGCCACCCGGAGCAGAGACGGTTAGTTAGAACTTTGCCAGGGGCACGAATAGATCATAGATTGTGATAGTCATAGGGTGGGGGCATTGAGGCGTCGGATGTGTTGTACTCTAGAATAAATATAAGCAAAGGAACTACTGCTTGTCCATTCTTACCTTGTAACCACGCTACCATAATTATAAGTATATATACGTAGGAGGAAAATCCCTACGTCAGTAGTGACAAACGGTGAGATAACCCAATCATATTACAAAGTGTGAATTCAAATGGAAGTCCAAAATTCATACGACAACTTGGTATTTCTTTACATTACTCAAATTATAACAAAAAACGGAGTTTATTACTGCTTATAGCTATTAGTACAAATTATCCATGTTAGTAATGGGTACAGAAATTCTACTTTTATCAACTTATTAAGCGCCACACCCCTTATAAGCGGGTTGGCTGAGTCAAAGCATAACTACAAGACAAAATGGCGGCGTCCACCGACCTCAATTTCTTTTACTAATTGTCCCATTACTCACTGGATACAGATCACAAGTACTTAGCTATTTTAAGGAGGTGGTCCTGAAAAACTTCATGGCAGAAGGCAAGGAAGGAGAGGGTTCTCCTTCTTCTCTTCGAGTAAAATCGACGAATCGCCGTCTTCTTGGTCGGATCCGGCAACTTATACTTCTTGTAATGGGCATTTTCACTCAATGCTCCGGTCACACTTCGGCTTACTAAGAAATATCTTAGGAATAGTTCCTTCAAAGTTTTATAATATTCTCTATTTGACCACTCGTCACTTCTCATCCGCAGACCCAAGTATTTCAGGAAGTCGGTCGCGGGAATTATGGACGGACATTCGCGGTCTTTTACATTTGCGCCGTCGAGGTATAAAAGTGAATTTTTGACTCGAGGCGTCTTTACAACCAGGGCACAGGGTGGGGGCATGGCCTGCTGCGTTCCCTGTGTCACCACGAGGTTCGGAGCGGCCGGCTGTTCGTCGATGTTTGAGGCGTCGGTTTCACTGTCGGCGTCGACCAAGTTCCTTCTCGACGGAGCGGCGTCGGCAGGAGTTTGTAGGCGCCGCACTTGCTCCTCCAGTTCGAGAATTCTCCGGTGTTTGGCCTCGTCGCTCATTTCTTGAATTGGGAGATGTTGGATTTCTGCTTTTGCCATTCTTATTTTCTTTTCTTTGCACTGGTTTCTTCTGATATGAGAGTCTCTGTGTATGTTTTCCAGGCGTGATGATCCGTACTGCGCTGCCGCCAAGTTGTCGTATGAATTTTGGGCTTCCATTTGAATTCACACTTTGTAAGATGATTGGGTTATCTCACCGTTTGTCACTACTGACGTAGGGATTTTCCTCCTACGTATATATACTTATAATTATGGTAGCGTGGTTACAAGGTAAGAATGGACAAGCAGTAGTTCCTTTGCTTATATTTATTCTAGAGTACAACACATCCGACGCCTCAATGCCCCCACCCTATGACTATCACAATCTATGATCTATTCGTGCCCCTGGCAAAGTTCTAACTAACTGTCTCTGCCCTGGGTGGCTCTTTAAATACCCCCAGGGGCAGGGCGTGGCTTAACATCCAATTCTCCAATGAGATCAAGGGATCTCTAGTCCAGCTAATCAACGCCAGGTTCAAAGTGGAATCCCGCCTACTTCCGGGGAGGAGTTATTGGGCATCTCTCCAGGACATGTACCTACGTACGAAACACATGCTTATGTTTCTTGCGGCTTAGGAAATGGCTAACTTCCTGGCCTTTCCTGCCCTTCTCGATGCCAGATCCTAAGTCTCACGGTTCCGGTCATATATCTCCTTGACACTTTCTACAAACATTGTAATAAAATATCTGTGCCCTCGACCAACCGTTACCCCTCAAGATCTGTTACAAGTTTCAGATTCTGGCTTCAGCATGACGGACTGGCTTCAGCATGACGGAAGTCATACGACATATATATATATATATATATATATATATATATATATATATATATATATATATATATATATATATATATATATATATATATATATATATATATATATATATATATATAAAGCGTTTGAAGGATCCGCCTTTAGTTTGGATGATATTTTTTCCCTTACCTGTTGTAATATAAAGTAACATGACAAATTCATTGCATATTACCGATGATTGTGGCATTGGTACTTGATATCATATTGCGTTTCCAAATTTGTTGTCAGTTTTTATAAAATATTCTTCAATCTCTCATTTTCTTTTTCTCCATACATTACCAGTATCCTTTCACGTCATTATCCTTTTTTTACTTAAAATATTTTCTTCGTTCTTTTTTCTTAAAATTGATGTGTTATCACGATATTTCGATCTCCACCTTAATTTTTCTCTAAATAATTTTTAAATATTTTTGCCATTAAAAGTGTAACCATCGATTTTCTTTTATTTTGACATTATTATTATTATTATTATTATTATTATTATTATTATTATTATTATTATTATTATTATTATTATTATTATTATTATTATTTTTATTTTTTACGTGGTAGCAACTTGCATGTCTTCTTTTCCTCTATCAATACCTTTAATTCCTCGACTTCAATCAGTCTGTGTCCACCCTCACATTGCAAAAATAGTGACTCAAAATTTTTAAAAAAAAATTAATATTTTTCAATAATTTATACCTTAGCAACAACTTCAATTTGGATGGGATTTTTTTTCTCTTGAATGGGTTTGGCGCTATGCTGTTATATCTGATTGAGAGAGAGAGAGAGAGAGAGAGAGAGAGAGAGAGAGAGAGAGAGAGAGAGAGAGAGAGAGAGAGAGAGAGAGAGAGAGAGAGAGAGAGAGAGAGAACATGTCATGTTTCAGAGTGTTCATATATATTGCGTGTTTGCGTTTAGTGTTCAATTGCCTATTGTTAAATTTTAATTTTGTTTCTAATTTTTCAGATATAAAATTCGCTCTTGTAGGTTTTTCTTTTCCCGCCACTGACCGTACATCCAATTGCGTCAGATTTTCCTGAGTTGGCGGGGAATATCATGCTAAGGTTGTCTTTTATAGATTAATATTTAATTTTACTGAGAAGGAATGCTTCTTATTTTACCTTATGAGTTTTATTTATTGTATTTTTGAGAAAACTGAATTTGAGATGTATTTATTCCCAAGCTCTATGATTTCTAACTTTAGTAGTGTGCGAAATTTGAATGTTTCCGAGATTGGCATCTCAAATAAAGTTATATTTTTCATTGCTAAATCATTTATTTTGAAAGATTTACTTTAATATATATATATATATATATATATATATATATATATATATATATATATATATATATTTATATATATATATATATATGAGTGGATATGGATATTGAAAGAAATTTTTGAGATCCTTAGTACTTAGCACTTTCAAGTGTATTACTTATCTTCAGAGGAATCTGATTTATACAGAGTAATAAAGTAATATATATATATATATATATATATATATATATATATATATATATATATATATATATATATATATATATATATATATATATATATATATATATATATATATATATATATATATATATATATACATACAGAACACAGAAAAAAATAAAAAATTAGCAACTCAACAATGGAAATCAGTTAATTGACCAAAACAATACAGGTAGAAAAAAAAAATTACATCATGGGAAAGGCAAGGTGTGAAACCAAGGTAACTGAGCGGAAGGAGACGGGAAACATATTAAATTTCAAAAGATAGTAACAAATCACACTAATAATATAATAATAATAATAATAATAATAATAATAATAATAATAATAATAATAATAATGATAATAATATAATAATAAAAAAAATTATATATATATAAATATATATATATATGTGTGTGTGTGTGTGTGTGTGTGTGTGTGTGTGTGTGTGTGTGTGTGTGTGTGTGTGTGTGTGTGTGTGTGTGATTACCTAATTGTGTTTACGGGAAAGAGCCCAAAGCTCGTATCTTCCCGTCTCCTGATCGGTTCCATTTTTAGACTTAGTGATACTTATCATACCTGTCCTTAAAACTATGGATTGAGATAGCATTAACTACCTCCTCGCTTAGCGAATTCCAATTATCAACTACTCTTACACTGAAAAAGTATTTCCTTACATCCTGCAAACAAGTTTTCTTACGAAGCTTCAAACTATGACCTCTAGTTCTAGAGCCAGCCATATCGAAATATCGATCCCTATCCACTCTATCATAACCATGAAGGAATTTAAAGACTGTCACCATATCCCCCCTTACTCTTCTAGCTTCGAGTGATGGCAAGTCTAATTCCCTCAGCCTCTCATCATAACCGAGATTGCGTATTTCTGGCACCAGTTTCGTGGCATGTCTTTGAACTTTTTCAAGCTTAGCTATGTGCTTTTTCAAGTGCGGATTCCAAAAGGGGGCTGCATATTCGAGTTTTGGCCTCACATAGGTTACATAAATATTTCTGAAAATTTCCTTGTCCATGTGCCTGAAGGCTACCCTTACATTTGATAAGAATGCATATGCTGCCCTTACTACGCCATTTATATGTATTTCTGGAGACAAATCTGCCAGTATGTTTACTCCTAGATCTCTCTCATTTTCTGTCTCTTGAAGTTGTACTCCAGCCACCGAGTAGTCAAGCTTGGGCCTTCTTGCACTTGTACCCATTCTCATTACCTTACATTTTGAGGTATTGAATTTCATTAGCCTCTTTTCTGACCATTCATGCAGATTATTTAGATCCTCCTGAAGTTCTCTACCATTGTTCTCGTTTTTTACTTTCTTCACAATCTTTGCATCATCTGCAAACATATTCATGAATGAATTTACAGACTCTGGTAGGTCATTTACATATCCAAGGAACAAAAGTGGCCCTAAAACTGAACCCTGTGGAACTCCACTACTAACTCTTCTCCATTCAGACACTGAGTGTCTTACTCTAACCCTCTGTTCCCTTCCTTCTAAGTAAGTTTTTATCCATTCCAAGACATTTCCACCTATTCTAGCCATTGATTGCAGCTTCCTAATAAGTCTCCCATGTGGAACAGTGTCAAACGCTTTCTGGAAGTCTAGGAATATGCAATCTGCCCAGCCCTCTCTTTCCTGTAAGATTTGGCTTACCTCATCATAAAATTCTAATAAGTTTGTTACTGTTGATCTTCCTTCTCTGAAGCCATGTTGCCTCACTGACAAAAAGTTGAAGGATTCCAAGTGAAGAGAGATATGTTTCCTTAGTAGTTTCTCCATAAGTTTGCAAACTATGCTGGTCAAGGAAACTGGTCTATAGTTCAGAGCCGTATCCCTCCTTCCCTTTTTGAAGATAGGTATCACATTTGCTTGTTTCCAGCATCTTGGAATCTCCCCCGACTCCAGTGACTCCTTAAATATGATACTTAGTGCCACTGATATTGTGTTTGCGCATTTTTTAAGCACATGAGGGGATATGTCATCAGGACCTGTAGCTTTATGAACATCTAAATCCATCAGCGCTTTGCATACCTCTGTGGCTGTAAGGTTGATGTTCTCTAATACCGGCCCTTGAGCTTCTATCACTGCAATCTGAGGGGGTGGGGTATTTTCTACTGTAAATACTGACTGAAACTCCTTGTTCAATTCTTTGCAGATCTCTTCGTCCGTCTCAGTGATGCTTCCATCCGCTCTCTTTAGCCTTAAAACCTGTTCTTTTACCTTCAGTTTTCCTCTGATAAAGCTGTGGAAAAGCTTGGGATTTTCTTTAGCCTTCCTGGTGATGCCCCTCTCATAATCTCTCTCTGCCTCTCTCCTTTTACTTAGGTAGTCATTTCTTGCTCTTTTGTAGGTTTGCCAGGCATTTATGTTTTTTCTCCTCCTATACCTTTTCCAGCATTTGTCTCTCCACTCCTTAGCTCTTTTACACCCATTATCGAACCATTTCTCTCTGGCATGAATTACACCTACTTTGGTGACAGGTATGCAGCAATCTACTATCTTCCCATATTTCTCGCAAAAGATGTCATACATTTCTTGTACAGATTTGTTGTAAACAAAGGTTCTCCAGTCAATAACTGCAAAAAGCTCATTCATTTTGATGTAATCTCCTTTCGGATAGTTCCTCCTCATGTCCTCAGTGCCTCTACTCTCAGGAAGAATGTCTTCAATGATATACTCCATCAACAACACACAGTGGTCACTCTTTCCAATTGTTGGTTCATACTCAATATTTTCAATATCCAACACATTATCTGTGAACACCAGATCAAGTAGTGATGGCTCATCCCCACCCCTGGCTCTTGTTGGTTCCATTACATGTTGGTGTAGGAAATTCCCTTGTACGCAATCTAGGAATCTTGCCCCAAATGAGTCCTCACCACTGTGTGGGTCAAGATTTATCCAATCTATCTCTCTATGATTAAAGTCTCCCATAATCAAAATCCTACATTTTTTCTCCCGCGCCATGTTAACAACTGAGTTTATGACTTCAATCGTACCTATATGACTTTCCTCATAAATTTCAAGCCTATTTTGGTTTCTTGGTGGGTTGTATACAACAGTTATTATAATGCTCTCTGACCCAGTATTTATGCGAGCAACAAGAAATTCCCTGAACTCACTTTCTATAGCCAAGTTTATTTCTTCAACTTGAATCCTCTCACTTATGAGCAGTGCTATCCCTCCACCAGTCCTCTCAGATCTTTCGACCCTTAGTATTCTGAAGCCCTTAGGAAAAACTGTGACACTGTTTATGTCCTCACTCAACTTAGTCTCTGTAATTGCTACT
This sequence comes from Halocaridina rubra, assembly GCA_037179515.1. Taxonomy (NCBI): domain Eukaryota; kingdom Metazoa; phylum Arthropoda; class Malacostraca; order Decapoda; family Atyidae; genus Halocaridina; species Halocaridina rubra. The sequence goes on along the minus strand of JAXCGZ010013958.1, from coordinate 6,177 downwards.
ATATCTGCCTTACTGTTGTGAATCCTATCTTTTAATTCTACTGCCTTACCAGCTAATCCATCAGCATTTGTGTATAACAATCTTAATGAGGCCCCATCCCCTGATCTTCTGTCATTATCTTCTTTATCTCCCCTTTGTCTGGAAGTATTCTGTAACAAAAATTTTTCTTCTCTTCTTCATTTCTTTCATCATTTAACCTTCTTGCCTCTTGCAACAAGTTTTTGATCTTTCCCATCTCTTCCTGTGTTCTGTATCGTCTAATGAACACTTCTTTGCATTCTTGAAGGTCTTTTAGACTTTTTTTTCTCATCAATATTTCCCTACATGTCTCCCCTCTCTCAAAGGTTACTTTTGTTGGTCTCGGCTTTCCTTCCCTCGAATATTTACCTAGTTGGTGTATGTTTACAATATCCTCAGGACCACATACTACTCCAAGCTTTCTTATCAGGTCTACAACGTTAGCTTTATTTTCTTCAAGTCTCCCCTGCCATGTTGGCTCCTGGGATTCACTTATGCCTGAGATTACCACTGTCTTCTCCTTATCAAGTGCCTGTCTGATGAGTGGGTTTGCCCTTTCCATCACAACGTCTTTCATTTTTTCGATTACTGTCTCTTTATAGTCAACTGTTTGTATGTTTTCCAGTGCCACCACCTTTACAGCCTCTTTTACTGCCACATTCCCCTTTAGTGCATCAGCAAAGGACGTTTTCATGGCATCATTTTCCATATTCAGCTCCTGGAACTCTTTTCTGAACTGTTCAATGTTTTCCTTAATCTGAACATTCCAAGCAGCAATCTCGTCTCTCTCAGAAGAGAGCAGTGAACTAACATCTAATTCCTTTAGGTTGTCATTTAGCTGTTTGTTTTTATCTTCTTGTTTAGAAATTCTAGATTCTAGTTGACTCTTTTCCCCTTCCAGCTTCTTTATTCTTTTTTCTAGTTCCTTTCTCTCCTGCCCTTGTGCTTTATTTGCTTCCTCCAAAGATCTTATTTGTTCTCTGAGTGTTTCATTCTCTTTCATTTCTCCATCCATATTCCGAATTTTATCATCAAGGCTTTTAACCATTTCCTCTAACTTCTTGATTCTCTGTTTAAGTCCTCTGATGACTACCCCTTCTCCCGACCCATGGGTGGGAGAGGTTTGGGACAGAGATGGCTTCATTTTTATGTTCTCCCTCTCACAGAATATGGAAAGAAGACGAGAAAGAGGAAAAAAAAAAAAAAAAAAAAAAAAAGAGAAAAACTTCTAATTTACCTTCACACAGAATTTTTATATCTCCATATAAGTGCTATTTAGTGACTCAGTTTGTCTCCTTTCTGGTAACACACATCTTAACTTAAAAACTTGACCATGGTAATTTAAGTATAAAAAGAAAAAGAAAAACAAAAGTCAAACCTGAAGGAAAATTCGAATTTGTGTTCGAGGTGGCACCCACCTGTTTCTGTTATATATTCTTCCTAACTGATAAACTGACTTGCTAACCAAGATATGTTATCGTGGGATTTAGACTTTACATTTAACTCAATATATATACAAAATAACAAAATAGTAAAAGAGAAAGCTAAAAGAAAAGCAAAAAAAATGAAGAAAAATAGGACTGCTGTACTACTTGGCAACTTAACTCAGTACTGTTGACAGGTGGGTATTTGGTATTTTTTTTTTCTTTTATTATTAAATTTTTTCTAACTAGTTAATATAAATGGGAAGGATACTGATTTTAACAATATATAGAACCACAGGATCAGGTAAAACGGCTTAAGAGCTTTCCCCAGTTTACACAAAAAATTAGGTAATGTGGTGTGATGGCTCCACGTCTGGCAACTCTTCTAGATTTCCCTCAAGGCAGAAACTGGACGGCAGCTTCTCTCTCTTCCTCACGAAAAAGTTCTCAATTTTTTTTCCTTTAATATGAACAGTCTCGTCTTACAACAAATATTAGTTTTTGTGTGTGTGTGTGTGTGTGTGTGTGTGTGTGTGTGTGTGTGTGTGTGTGTGTGTGTGTGTGTGTGTGCGCAATAATATTTTTGAAATTCCTAAAGTCATTTTGACTTTGATCATAATTTTTTGTTTTCGCTATTGAAGAGATTAAAATGAATTCACTCCCCCTTGTCGTTTCAAAGAGGATTTTAGGGAAAATATTCTCTCAAAAACACGAAATTTTCCTGAGAGTAATGGGAAATAAAAGTAGAGAAATATATATATATATATATATATATATATATATATATATATATATATATATATATATATATATATATATATATATATATATATATATATATATATATATATTATATGTGTGCGTGCATATGTATAATGTGTATGTATATATGTGTGCATGCGCATATACTGTCCTTTTATTGTTGTGATTTTATACGTTAACTCGAGTTAGTATATATGTATAAGATAATTAATCCTACAAAACAGGAAATTAGTAATAAGTAGAAAAATATGTTTATGAAAATTTTCTGTGTCGCATTTTATATTTACATGAAAACTCTTACAGAACAATGTAAATTCTCCTACTCAATATTTCTTCAGAACAATTATATCTAGAAATCGTCTAATATCATTTTGTCTTTTGAACTTTTTTTCTTCTCTTGATTCTTATTTTTTGGAAGAAGAATACATGAAACTTATTATTAAATTGATATATGAAGTTAGGTCAGGTAAGGATTCTGTTATGCCCAGTGCATGAAAGATATTCTATAAATCAAAATAAGTTTTTTCTTTGATGTTGCTTGATGTAATAATTACTGCAGCTAAAATACTCTTGAGAGTTTGCGTAATTATTATTATTATATTAAATAATATTATTATTATTATAATTATTATTATTATTATCATTATTATTTTCATTTTTATTATTATTATTATTATTATTATTATTATTATTATTATTATTATTATTATTATTATTATTATTATTATTATTATTATTATCATTATTATTATTATTAATATTGTTGTTATGAATCTGGGGTCACACGTGGCAGCGAATGGTGTCATGTAGATGCGGAGGTAAGTCATAAAGTGAAAGAAGAGCGTAAATGTATATTTGGATGAAAAGTGTAACGCGAAATAGGTATTTAGGATTTATGAAAGAGTGACTGCGCCGACGGCATTGTATGAAACGGGGACTTGGTGTGCAAGAGAGGATGGAAAAAAAAAAGTTGAATGTAATGGAGATGAGGTGTTTGAGAGGTATGACTGCTGTATCTAGAATAGATAGAGTAAGAAATAAGGATGTCAGGCAGGGAACGGGTGTTGGAATGAAGCTGTCGGATATGATAGAGAGTATTGGGATAGTTTGGACTCATTGAAAAAGTGAGTGATGAAGGACGGGCATAGAGGGTGTAGTATTAGTGTATTATTAAAGTGGTAATTGACTTGTATAAACCAGTGTTTGAACAGTCATATAGGGAAACTGACGTACTAAAAGACAAAGAAGCAGCTGCATTGCGAGGAAACAATGACACATGACAACTATTCGTATCTGGAAGTGTGGCTCAGAAGTGGAAAATTACAATTAATAATAATAATAATAATAATAATAATAATAATAATAATAATAATAATAATAATAATAATAATAATAATAATAATAATAATAATAATAATAATAATAATAATAAACCTTTATTTCCATTACAATACAATGGGTATTCGTCAGCCGGGGCAAGCCCCAACCCCCCCACTGTGGTGCCCAACCACAGCAGTACCTGCCAGGAAAAAGCTTAAACTCTTGGTCTTGGACGGGAACCTATCTTTCGACCTCGTGAATGGGAAGCCAGCGCGTTACCACTGTACTAGCCAGCAGGCTATAATTTAATATAGTAATAATTGGGATTATGGCTAGTGCATACAGCATGACTGTAATATATATATATATATATATATATATATATATATATATATATATATATATATATATATATATATATATATATATATATATATATATATATATATATATATATATATATATATATATATATTTTTTTTTTTTTTTTTAAGTTTTGTGAAGAGTGAATCATTACTTGACGTTACCTCTGTGTAATTTGCTCACATTGTTTTAACAAACAAATGATTATAATAATATCTTAACTTGCTTTTGAATTTCTATTGAGGAATTCAAAGGTATTCATAGTGAGCATTGCATTTGTTAAGAAAGATAGATAAAAAAGCTTTACACACACACACATGCACACACACACGCATACAAACACACACACACACACACACACACACACACACACACACACACACACACACACACACACACACACACATATATATATATATGTGTGTGTGTGTGTGTGTGTGATTACCTAATTGTGATTACCTAATTGTGTTTACGGGAAAGAGCCCAAAGCTCGTATCTTCCCGTCTCCTGATCGGTTCCATTTTTAGACTTAGTGATACTTATCATACCTGTCCTTAAAACTATGGATTGAGGTAGCATTAACTACCTCCTCGCTTAGCGAATTCCAATTATCAACTACTCTTACACTGAAAAAGTATTTCCTTACATCCTGCAAACAAGTTTTCTTCCGAAGCTTCAAACTTTGACCTCTAGTTCTAGAGCCAGCCATATCGAAATATCGATCCCTATCCACTCTATCATAACCATGAAGGAATTTAAAGACTGTCACCATATCCCCCCTTACTCTTCTAGCTTCGAGTGATGGCAAGTCTAATTCCCTCAGCCTCTCATCATAACCGAGATTGCGTATTTCTGGCACCAGTTTTGTGGCATGTCTTTGAACTTTTTCAAGCTTAGCTATGTGTGTGTGTGTGTGTGTGTGTGTGTGTGTGTGTGTGTGTGTGTAAAGGTATATGTATGTATGTATGTGTAAAGCCTTCTCATATATCTTTCTTAACAGAAGCAATGCTCATAGTGAGCATTGCATCTGTTAAGAAAGAAAGACGAGAAGGCTTTGCACACACACACACACACACACACACACACACACACACACACACACACACACACACACACACACACACACACACACACACACACACACACACACACACACACACACAGAATGAAACACTCAGAGAACAAATAAGATCTTTGGAGGAAGCAAATAAAGCACAAGGGCAGGAGAGAAAGGAACTAGAAAAAAGAATAAAGAAGCTGGAAGGGGAAAAGAGTCAACTAGAATCTAGAATTTCTAAACAAGAAGATAAAAACAAACAGCTGAATGACAACCTAAAGGAATTAGATGTTAGTTCGCTGCTCTCTTCTGAGAGAGACGAGATTGCTGCTTGGAATGTTCAGATTAAGGAAAACATTGAACAGTTCAGAAAAGAGTTCCAGGAGCTGAATATAGAAAATGATGCCATGAAAACGTCCTTTGCTGATGCACTAAAGGGGAATGTGGCAGTAAAAGAGGCTGTAAAGGTGGTGGCACTGGAAAACATACAAACAGTTGACTATAAAGAGACAGTAATCGAAAAAATGAAAGACGTTGTGATGGAAAGGGCAAACCCACTCATCAGACAGGCACTTGATAAGGAGAAGACAGTGGTAATCTCAGGCATAAGTGAATCCCAGGAGCCAACATGGCAGGGGAGACTTGAAGAAAATAAAGCTAACGTTGTAGACCTGATAAGAAAGCTTGGAGTAGTATGTGGTCCTGAGGATATTGTAAACATACACCAACTAGGTTGTCGTATGACTTCCGTCATGCTGAAGCCAGTCCGCCATGCTGAAGCCAGAATCTGAAACTTGTAACAGATCTTGAGCGGAAACGGTTGGTCGAGGGCACGGATATTTTATTACAATGTTTGTAGAAAGTGCCAAGGAAATATATGACCGGAACCGTGAGACTTAGGATCTGGCATCGAGAAGGGCAGGAAAGGCCAGGAAGTTAGCCATTTCCTAAACCACAACAAACATAAGCAAGTGTTTCGTACGCAGGTACACGCCCAGGAGAGATGCCCAATAACTCCTCCCCGGAAGTAGGCGGGATTCCACTTTGAACCTGGCGTTGATTAGCTGGACTAGATCTCACTGATTTCATTGGAGAATTGGATGTTAAGCCACGCCCTGCCCCTGGGGGTATTTAAAGAGCCACCCAGGGCAGAGACAGTTAGTTAGAACTTTGCCAGGGGCACGAATAGATCATAGATTGTGATAGTCATAGGGTGGGGGCATTGGGGCATTG